>JAYMGJ010000762.1:0-21553 GCA_037178675.1 Scleroderma bovista
CTCCTTCTGTCGAAACACTTTAGTCAGAACCACGGATCGCGGGATGCACTAAGTGTCGATGACAAGGACTTACAAGTTTGTCGAACAAGACATCGTCAATTATGGAGACATTTGGAGAAGTCATCGGCAAGAGTGATCAGACAGAGTAATGTTCTTACTGACTGACTTTCGTCAATGATAAGAGTCTTTACATCCCGCCAGCGGTCGCGAACTTGGGCGATTCCAGGAATTTTCCGGCTAGTTTCTTAGCGCCTTCTTGGCCGAGACCTATACCTGCGCAGGAGTGGATCGTCGTTCCCTTAATGTTCACCCCTGCGATACCTGTCGAAGTAGTATGGCGTGATCTCGACCTCCGCGAACTCGAACTCGAATAATCGCCCGAAGGAGGACTGATTTCCCAGTACCTCGGTCGACTTTTGCTAGCACTTTCTTCTGCTCAGGGAAAGACTAAGGGCAATCGATAATTCAGTGTTATCTAATAAGTCCTCTGGGGTTAAAGCAGATGCTCGTTCGCCGTGGTGTAGCGTGTCGACGGACGTCGCGTGGAACCAAAAAGGATGATGACTTTGGTGTGAATGCGCAAAACCCGTGGCTGGAGGTCACACAGGGGACGCGATTTTTAGGGGTGACAACTTTGCTCATCCCCTCATCAATCAACTCGTCAACTTTCCAGTCAACTCTCAAATCATACTTCTGCTACCCGTCTTATCACAAAGTTAGTTCCTTCGTATTTCTATTACCTTCCCGTACTTACCTTCAGGCTGCAGCGAGGACATGGATGAAGTTGTCACTTCCTCTCCCATGGCCGACACGTCCGGTCTTCCACTCAGGAATCTTGATCACTCAAATTGGCTCGCCATTCCTTCCCCTCCGCCCTGTGTCCCTGAACTCGAGGTCATGCAGTACTACTGGGGGCTGCCTTCCAACCACTGGCTGATTGCTCGCACTGGTGGCCCGTGGCATCCATTCTGGGGCCCAGAGGCACACCCTAGGGCTGACGAGCTTCGTATCCTAGGAAAATACAAACTATCTGACGTGTTGGAGGATAACCTTGCCGTCAAGGTGCACGACATCCTCAACCAGAATCTGGTCAACTGGTCAAGTACTGAGATCGTCCGGATCGCCTATGTCGATGAGCCTGACAGAAACCTCATCCTATGGATTGGTGTTTACTCCACTCCCACTCGCCTCGCCTCTCCTACGATATCGGAATCGAGGTTGCTGTCCAGGGCAAGCATCTTCTACTCAGCTACGGTATACAGGATGTTGATGTCGAGCTACGTGAATCTGACTTCATCCAATCCGCTGGCCCCGCGCTCCTTGAGCCCACCGATATCATCGACGCCACAGCAATTGTACGCGAGCCCTTCACAACCACCCTTGGCATGAATATATGTTCTGAGAACAGGGCTGAAGGGACGGTTGGGTTCTTCATGGCAGTCAATGGTGTCGACAAGCTTTACGGGGTCACCGCCCGTCATGTTCTCTTCCCTCGGGCGGAGAATAAAAACTTCGAGCACACCAACGACAGTCAGCCCCGCCATAACATGCAACTCCTCAGCGAAGCAGCATTCCAGAAGCATCTCGTCGTCATTCAGAATGAGATCGATGACCAGGACATCATTATCACTACCCAGGAGGACTGTATGGCAATGGTCTTCTCCTGAGAGTCGTATTCTTGGCCACATTATGTTTTCTCCCAAAATCGTTGTTGGCGCTGACAACCCCGAGCAGCAGTTCATGCAAGATATCGCCATCTTCGAGGTTGAATCCTTCAAGATCAACCCTGCCAACTTTCCCGGAAACTTCATTGACCTTGGAACGAAGTACTCACTTGTCGAGCCCACTCGGAAGGTGAATCTCAACCCGATGAACCCTCACCGTTTCACCTGGCCAGACGACCGCCTTCTCAAGCTCTGGGGTACCATCCCAATGGAGGAAATGTACAGGCCAGTGGGGTAGGACGACAAATGTGACTGGGTCAAGTGCTTACGGTCATCGCGTAGTACTTCACCGAGCACGACACCGCCATGTCCAAAGAGTTGGCAATCATCCCCTTGGACAAGGAATCCGGCCCCTTTTCCGCCAAAGGAGATTCTGGTGCTCGATGGCACGGGCCGAATTGCGGGTATCCTCACCGGTGGTGGCAGGGCCACTGACTCCTCTGACCCCATACACTTCGTTTAGAGGTCATCCACCAGTGCAAGGCCTCGCCAATGCCTTCATCAAGAATGCCCAGCCCGCCTAGTAGGCGAGGTGGTGAGAGGTGGACCTGTCTCTTCTCTCTTTTCTTTGTCTGCGACTTCTTTCCTCTGTTCTATGATTCTCAGATCAGGTTTCCATACACCATTCTCTAAACAACATTCAAATTATGATTACATATACCCAAGTACATTATACTCGAGAGGTTAGGGACAGTGCAGATCGGAGCAACTACCTCACGGCATTCAAAAAGACGGACCCACTTCTTGATCTTCGAATTTCGATCTTGCGGGAAGAATACACACGCCTGACAACTTGACCATCGTCGCGTTATGCCCACGTCCCACCTGACACCATGCCACCACCGCCATAGTCATCAAAGTTCATCCCGTCCCCGTTCAAAAGTCAAAATGCAATTTAAGAATAACAAAAAACATCAATTCGATGCAGAAAGCGCTGAAATGACATAACACGATCTCTAGTTGAGTCCACTTCCAAGGAATCAAGTAGTAAACCAGAACGCTTACATACACACTATCTTCCATACAGAGACGCGTTGTTCGAGACAGGGATACTCTGATAAAGTCTTTTATGGTATGACTTGGGATATTCAAGCATGTCCTCAACAAACGTCGGGAGCGGGTATGGCTCGTAGATGTCGGTGAGAGGATTATTATCAGTGTCTGATCCCAGGAACATAGCACCCAGCTCGTCGTCGCTTTCCTCCCCAGCTGGGGCTCTCAAGTGCAGGTCATCGACAACGGCAAGCCGCGCTGCAAGTCGCCGAGCAGGTGTTGGATGTGTCCCATGTGAAATGCGCATCCGTAAACGACGTGTATGAGATTCATCATCGTCCGACATTACTTCATCTCCGTCGGCATTTAGGCGCGCTGCAGTATCGAGTCAGGGTTTGAAATTGAGATTAGTACCATATGAACTTACCCCATCCTCTTCGACGCCTGATCTGACCACTTTGTGGTTGCGATGATATGTCGCCCCGCCCAGCAGCATTGCCCCCCCGCCTGACATCTTCAGTTGCTGAAAGACTCGAGGGGGGTAACTCCTGACGGTCTCGGGACAGGAGCTCCCGTAGTCTATCTCTTACCTCTGTCGGATTACCGAGTGTCGCCAAGAAAACAGGTAGGGTCATTAGGTTGTCCTGAGTATCAGGACCAGTTTGATTGGAGCGTAGACGCTCAGGATTGTCTGCCAAGGCGTTTCGCAAGGGAGGTAGATTTTCCCCCGTCCTCGGACGTACACGTTCGTAAGAACTCTCTACACCTGTTCTTCCACGCCCAAGAGGGCGGAAGATCACCCCTTCGGGTGAGGAATGTCCCAGACCACTCCGTGGAGCGCCACTCGAAGTATTACCAGGGGTGCCATTAGTAGTAGCCGATTGCTCAGCTCCACGCATCGCCAACCTGTCCGTCATGTTCTGCAGCTCATGCGCAATCTGAGCAGTATGAGCCTGGAACCTTTGTTCAAGCGCCGACAACTGTGGGGCGCTGCCATCTTGTGAAGCCGCAGATATGCGGGCCGCTACTCGCCTTCCTATCATCGTACTTGAGTCGTCCCGGTTACCGCTATAGAAATCTCGACGTATAGGCCCGCGTGAGTCTGTAGACGTACGAGAAGGGGGCACTACTAAATCGGGCATAGGTGGAGAGCGCGAACGGAGTGAGGGTACTGTCGTTGTTTGTGTGGACGCGACTTCATCCCTAGTAAGGTATCTGGATCTTTCACTGTGCAGAAACCGTTCCCATTGAAAATAATCCCTCCTGTCAGCACTGCGAGTCCTCTCGAAGTCCTCTAGTCTCTGTCGCACAGAAGGAGAAATGAGAGATCTAAGCCTTTCAGATCGAAGGTTTAACTCTTCTACCATTTCACCGTCCGTAAGCACCAGCGCTGAATGACCTGGTGCAATTGCAGCCTCTAAGCTTCCAGGAGGTGGAGAGCGGGTAGTAGTATTCGTCGAGTCAGATGGCATTCGATGGAGGAGACTGTTTATGCTGTTCCGTAGCTGTGTTATTCGCTCATAAGCAGCGTCTAAGGCGATCGAAGCTTGCTGCAAATTGGTACGAGTGTCGGTCCCAGGGTGTGAAGTGGATAACAAACCGTCGCTTGGAGGCGATTGGGGAGGAGCAGGAGACCTCGTTTCATGACCTGCTGAACTGGGGTCTGCGGGCGTCGTATCTCCTAGTTGCTCGTCATTCTGAGAGTTCATACCGGCCTGTACCAAGCGCCATTTTAGACGAGGATGTTGCCCAATGCAAGAATACTACCTCATGAAGTCGCCCTAGATCCTTTGAACAACTAGCAACGACGAAGATTAATGGAGCTGAACAAGTGGACCGGTGAAAAGATCTCTTGAATCGTGTCACTCCGTCGTTGTTCGTGCTTAGTCACAGGTCACACAGTGCATTATTTTGAATGGGTAACAACGAAAGAGTAGGGCTACGGCCACAAGGTAAACTATTGAGTAATATCACCTTAAAGAATCGGGACTGGGCTTTGCAAACTGTTCCTTTGCCTTCTCCGAGTCTGTCGCCTTTGACGCCGCCACATCATTGTCCAGGACACGTGCTCTGACGAGCTTCGCAAGGAACGGAATTGGGCCACTGCAGTGCCAACGCCAATTGCGAGACTGAATACTCCGTACACGTGCCACATCTGAAAGATATTCGAGTAAGCTCACCGTAAGACATGCTGGCAGTGACGGTTGCCCACATCCAACACCTGGCAGATTCCGCGATACGGCAGCCAGTTCTGACATGACCGGTGGGACCATTCCGCTAAAGAAGCATTAAATAACAATATGGGAGAGTCTGGAAGCACAAGGACCTTAACTTGAAATAGCGAACAAAATGATAAATAATACCGGAGCTCCGGAGAGCAGTTGACCAACCAAGAGAGGCATCTGTCTTGAGGACCACCGCTCGCAATGGGAGTAAAGGCCGCCTAACAGAACAAAGTTATGTACCACCAACGAAACCAGCAGACTGAAATCCCGAGTAGCTCCGTGGTGGTAGATGTCCGAGCAGATTTTAAGTAACATGGCGAAAGAAAGTGAGACCAACGGTGACGAACCATACTGAGGAACGCCAGCACAGACCCTATGGTTGCCTGGTGCTTGGAGCCATGGGTCGAGATGGTATGAAGAGAGTTTACTAGTAAGGGAGACGAAGAATTGAAGACGCAAGGAAAGGTCCCAAGGTTTGCGTCGCGTCTGGAAGGGTTTACCTCCTATTCGCTATGTAGTACAAACCATGCAGTTGCCAGCCATCGTAGTTTTGCTGTTTAATAGTAAATACGCAACGCAAGCTCTTCACTGGAATTCCAAAGGAACTCCCCTGCAGACTCGGAATTTCCCCCGAGAAATGCATAGCTTTTCCCCTGTTTCTGGCCAATGTTAGAGATTTGGGCTCTGCAATAGACTAATGTTGG
The DNA here is from genome assembly GCA_037178675.1 of Scleroderma bovista. NCBI lineage: Eukaryota > Fungi > Basidiomycota > Agaricomycetes > Boletales > Sclerodermataceae > Scleroderma > Scleroderma bovista. The sequence goes on from JAYMGJ010000762.1 coordinate 5,647, forward strand.
TAAGTGTCGCATCACGTAGAGTGTCTACTTGATCACCAGAGGCGTGTGTGAGGTTCATGTGGCAACGTCAACACGGGATTTTCTGTTACTACGCTTGGGTTACGCAGTATATGGGGTGACAGGACCACTGGGACATAGAGAATTTGGATTGAGTAAGGACTGGGGATGATGCATTGATGCATAACACCCTCGCTGCCCCAACAGAATGAACCGTGACCAAGTTAGTGTTGAGAATGAGAATGAGACTATGTAGATTGGCTGACTACGCTAGATAAGTGAAATAAGTTACATAATCAAGTAGTTCGTTTTGGAAACCATTGTTGAACCAAGTGGGAGCCCTCTGTTCTGACCATGGTATCTTCTATCCGAACTTCTGTTGGAAGATGAGATCGGCCCAAGTGCGTGGGACGTGGCGGGTAAGTCGTCTATTGTGCGGTGGACCGTCTTACGTTACGTTTTTTTGGTTCCATTGTTTACGGTATCTATGCTGGATATAAAGGCGCTCTTTCGAATTCCCCTCTCGCCTACGTATCTCTTCCAGACCCGGTGTCTGTTTTCTTTTGGCTCACCCAGCCAACGCTCGCCGTCGTTCCTTTACACGCCCCTAATCCACCTCACACTTGGACTATTGACAAGATGAAGTTCATCTCCTTCACGACCCTCGTCCTCGCCTCCATTGTTTCTGCTCGGCCTGGCCTTAAACAACGCATACCCAGTAGCATCTATGACAGGGCTGTGGCACTGGATGCCATAGGCAGTCCCAGCAATGGCACCAACGGTACTACTCCTGGCGCTCCTGCGAACTCGACCGATCCCCAGAGCTCTTTCACCCTTCTCCAGTCTGTTATTGCTACTGCCTTTACAAATGATGGCACAAGCGGGAATGGTTCGGAACCTGGCATAACTCCTTCTCTCACGTCCACCAATAATTTTATCAACTACTGTGCGACGCTCAATCTGCCGATTACCAACGGTTCTCAGATCAAGTCCGGTTCCTGCAACCCTGCTCCAATGGGTGCTATTCCGTCCACTTCCAACATGCCTAGTGCCAAGTTTGTCAGCCCCTCCAACCTGGCCGTTATTCCGGCCAATACGACTTTTCAAGTCGCTCTGGCCATCAAAGGCTTGGAGACCGGCTTCTTTGTCAACCCAGATGCCAACTGGTATGCTGCGCCTCAGCAGCTTAATATGACCACTGGCAATATCATGGGTCACTCCCATATTGTCATTGAGAAGCTCGACAATCTGACGCAGGCGACGCCCACTGATCCCACCAAGTTCGCATTCTTCGCGGGTTTGAACGGCAAGGCGGATGCAAATGGCTTACTATACGCCAATGTCACCAGTGGCCTGCCTGAGGGCACCTACAGGATGGCTTCCATTAACGTCGCAATGAACCACCAACCTGCATTGGTAGCTGTCGCTCAACGCGGCGCTTTGGATGATGCTATATACGTGAGTTTGTCCCTGGTCATCCTAGCAACAGAATTTAATACTTATGGGTTGCCGTTAGTTCACTGTCGTTGCTAGCAGCTCCAACGGGACGGTTGTGCCCGTACTACCAACATCCCCGACAGGCGAACCGACGCCACTGCCTTCGCAGCCTGTTCCTTCCACCGTTCCTACTCCCACCCCGACCGGTAATGACACAGACTGTGAGGGTGAACCGACGCTGGAGCCTTCGCAGCCCACCGGGGCGCCAATCCCGACGTCCTCCAGTGATGACACTGATTGTGGAGATGAACCAACAACATATCCAACGCCATCGCAACCAACTCCCCCCACTACCTCTTCTCCAGCACCGTCTGGTGTTGACGACTGCGGACTCGAATAACTAGATCTCTTTCTGACATGACATTGATAGGCTGTTGATCGGCTGCTGGCATACACTTTGTATTCAGCTTTCGCATTCTTGTTGCACATATGTACTTTCTGTCACCAAAATGTATGTATGTACTTACTGTAACAAGTGACTGATTCAATTGGTATAGTGTTCCCATTGCATGATATACGGCGAATATGGTAATTGTAATCTGCCTATCTTTCTGGTGGTTGATAATTAGTGAACGCGTAAGCTGCTGTCTGGTGACTGTTATTTTATTACCACCAGCTGTGAGAACACTGAAGGTTACACAGATGAGTGGTGTATGTGGTGGCTTCGGGCCAACGAAACATAAGTCCGCTAATGGAAAAGACCACCGCTCAGGCGAGCTTGGGCAAAGTGTGATTGATACGTTCAGCAATACCATTCTGCACTTGAGTAAGGCGCTGTACATTCAAGTTTGATACCTTTGATTCACACCTCCGTCGTAGGTCGTGTCTGAACTTCCAGAGCTGTCGCTGTCGTGACTGCGCAGGTATTTGTGGGTGTTGTCGACATCGCGCGGCTGTGGTGGCCAGGTGGTATGATGGTGGTGGCTGTCGTCGTCTTCGTCTTCGTCGTACCGTTAGTCATACCGTTGGTATCAAGTGGTGGTGGCAGTCGAGTGGTATTGCTGGCTCCACAGGTGATCGTCGTCATCGCAGCAGCCTTAGCTGCCCCCGGTCGTTGTCAGGTCCGTCATTGAAGTGGTGGTGGTGGCTAGTGCTGTCGTCGCTCGTGACCATTGATGTGGAGGTTGTCGTCGTCAAACGCACATACAGACGTTTACAGTGCCGCAAACGACGAGCAAACCGCTGGAAATGAAGTCATGAATGTCAGAATGGTTTGAATCGGGTCGAGAACACGGAACTCACCTGATGGTGCAAAATTAAGCAAGCCGAGCCTGCCAATCAATGGAAAAGGGTCAGCATCGACAACGTTGATTAGTATAAGTATGTACTGTGAAACGTGCCAATCAAGGTCCCAAGTCGACGGATCGTCTTTGGACGAGTGGAGGGCGCAGACGAGGCAGCTGGGGGCCGAAACGGAGGTGATGGTGATGGCGGAGAAAGCGTAATGGGGCTGGCGGGAGATAGTCAGCATATGTGTCAAAACCATGTATTGTGAAGAAGTGGCTTACCTGTTGTCCGGCCACCCACGAACCATGCAGTGTGTCCATACAACGTCATTAGACGATGACGACGACAGATGTGGTTGGGTCGAGGTCACAAGTAGGCGCCATTGTCATCGTTGTCCAGGCTCGCGTCCTAATCCTCATCAGGGCATCAGGTGCACGTCTTCGTAGGATAAATGTCATAGTTTGGGTGGTGTTGGACAAGTTTAAACAAGACCTAGTTTGAAAAATTTCCTGGTATGGTATGGTCGAGCTTGGATCGACACATATGACTTCGACATGCATTGATCCGAACAAGCATCCTCTTCAGACGCCTGCTGCTGAGCGCTGAGGCTTGATCTATAGTTCAAGGTTGTTTCTGTTTACAGAGTAGTCGACTGTGGGTGATATCGTGTAAGTGTCCAAAGACCATACTTTATTAGCTCATGAAAAGTTTGCCTGCATAGTTGTAGCCTTCAGTTATCTCTGCCAGCAACATCGCCATGTCCAACGTGCGCCCGACCATCGTTATCAAGGTCCCAGCGACATCCGCTAACATTGGACCTGGGTTCGATGTTGTTGGACTCTCACTATCGCTCTACCTTACCCTCACTATCAAATTTGGCCGCCCCTCCCCTGATCGCTTCAGGATCACCTACTCCGGAGAGGGTGCAAACGAGGTCCCCCTCGATCCGTACCGTAACCTACTGACCCGTGTTGCCCTCTATGTTCTACGGTGCAACAACCTCCGCTCATTCCCCCCAGACCTCCTCAGCATCCACGCCGACAACCAAATCCCATTCGGCCGCGGACTCGGGTCCTCGGGCGCGGCAGTCATCGCAGGCGTCCTCCTTGGGAACGCGCTCGGAAAACTCAACCTGACGACCGAGCGGATGCTCGACTACGCTCTCATGATCGAGCGGCATCCAGACAACGTCACCGCAGCGCTCATTGGGGGGTTCATCGGGTCCTATCTTCGGGAGCTCGATCCTGCCGCTACGGTAGCATCGCAAGTTCCCCTCTCCGAAGTGCTTCCCGAGTATCCCCCAGATGCAGGTGAAAACTGGGGTCTCGAACCCCCCATCCCTCCCGTCGGCATCGGTCACTATGTGAGATTCGGCTGGAATGTGAATATTAAAGCTGTGGCCATTATACCCCAGTTCGAGCTCAGTACTGCCAAGGCGAGGGAGGTGCTTCCAGCGCAGTACTCTAGAAAGGATCTGGTATTACTATTGTTCTTTCCAGTATCCAGGCGTAAGATGACACTTTCTGGAAAAAGGTCTTCAACATGCAGCGTCTCGCTGTCTTGACGACGGCTTTGGGCCATACCTCGCTGGACCCAGATCTCGTATACGAGGCCATGAAGGATCGCGTCCACCAGCCCTACCGCAAGACTTTGGTGAGTGCCAATGTATACGTGAAAGGTGGGATACTAAAGCATCATCTGGAGATCCCTGGCCTCCCAGAGGTGACCTCACAAATCACCCCCAAGTCACATCCCGGTTTACTCGGCATTTGTTTGTCCGGTGCTGGTCCCACAATATTAGCATTGGCTACCCACAACTTCGAGGCTATTGCGGAGTCTGCGCGTACGATTTTTGCATCGGAGAATATCCAAGTAGAATGGAAACTTCTGGAAGTGGTCGACGGAAGTGAAGTCCAAGAACTTAATTGAGGCAAATGTGCCGGTCACAACAAAAATATACACTGTAAGGATCACGCGTGTCTTGTGGGTATTACATACAATGCATCCAGATTATTGTATCCCAAGGTCATAAACGTATGTCATTAAGTACTGGTTCGACGAGTTCCATCTATCCCCGTGCATTGAGACAAACAGCTCTCATGGCGACCAGCGATGCTGAGGTGTCCTCGAATGGCAGGTTCACAGTGAACATCACGTCACTACGGTCCCCATTCAGGTAGACGGGAAGGGTAACCATGTCTTCTTCACTGTTGTCCTCGTCCTCTTGTACCCAGCGAATTTGTGATGCATTAAGGTGTACTGCTTGGCCGTCATTGAGGGCAAGCTTCCCAACGTCAGGGTCCCAAGCAGCACCTTCGAGGGTCAAGCCTTAAATGGTCCAGTTAAATATCGAACAGCAAGGTTACGGGTCAAGAAACTACTTGCCATCAACGATGAAGGCCCCAGGATCATTCATCTGACCGATATCCAGACGTAGATGCAAGGTTTCAAGACTCCAGCGCTTGCGATGTGCAACAGCTTGACGAGTTGCGGTGATGTATGCCTCGGGGAAGAACAGCCCTCCGAGCCAAACCTCGACATTAGACAAGGACTGCTGCATCGACGTTATTCCATCCAACTGTGCTAGACGGCGAACCAGGTCGGGAATCCATTCTGAAACGGACATGGCCTTGGGAACTTTGTATCGTCGCCAGTGGGTGGGTATAGTACCTAGAGGATGTATTTATATTCCGGGTCACGGTATCGAGCAGATGGACCCACCCTTAGTCAATGAGCTCATCAGAGTACGAACATGATTGGTCTGCTTCAGAGCGCCTTCGCACACTCCAACCACATCTACAAGGTCCTTGCGAACTTGATCAAGCAGCTTGCGGCCAATGACACCTTCTCGAGAGAACAGACGATATAATGGATCAGTGTTGTCGCTGGTTTGCTTTGGTAATGTGTTGATTGACTGAGAAGAGTGTCAGTGATACTCTTACAATCGACAGTAGCAGGCTGTAATTACTGGTGGTAGCTGTGTGAGCCATTCGCCGCATCGTTCATGGAGATTTCGCATCCAGGCAGGCTGTTGAGATGTCTGGCTCTTGGAAGGGCCAGAGGTTGTGACCTCATCGTCATCATCTATCAGCGTCCGCATCTTGCGTAGTTTGCCTAAGAGCTCATTTCCTAGTTCATTTGGTCAATATCAATGCGTGGCATCAGTTAGAAATATGTTACCTTGCACCACTGCAATGACTCTTTCTGCAGTCGGTGGCAGACTTAGCCATGAAGGAGGTTCGCGATCCGGCAGACTATGCACCCATGACAGGAAATGTTCCAGTTTTGTGCCATCAGGAGTCTCCAACCCTTGTCCACCATTGACACTTGGTACCAAATTGAAGTCGACATTGTATGCAGTTGGAGTGAACAGCATGTCGACAAATGCATCCAAGATACGCTGATCGAAGTCACTGTCCACACGACCACCGTAAACCGACTGCTTAATCAGCGTTCTTAGAGCATCCCATGGGATGGTAGCAGGATCGACGTTAGCTCGACCCTTGGCAACCCTATTGAGCCATGTATCGATCGTAGCAAACGCTGATGCCATGTCGGAATCATTGAAGTCATATGTCTGACTCCAGCCGAGTGGCACATAGCGCAGACGTTCTTGTACAACGGCGTGGAACCAAGCCAACAGGAAATACAAACGAACCTTCTCTGCTGGACCTTGCGCGAGACGGTTTGGTGCGATGGAGCGCAAGGAGTCGAGAAGATTTGCTTTAATGCCTGGCGGAGGCTCGTTCATGATGATGCGAGATTGACGTAGAATGTTAACGGGGATAGCTGGATTGGCTTCCATAGTGAGGAACAAACGGAAGTTGCGATGGGGATTGAGAGTGTGTAGTTTTTTCTCTAGCTGACCCAGCCACGACGGAGCCAAATGGACGTTTTTCAGAAGAACCCATGTTCCTTGCCGAGATGCCACCGAAATTGCTTGATCTGCCAAGGTGAAACCCTCCTGCGAGCCCATTGCCACAGAAGACGACCGTGCCCCAACAGTCTGGATTAGATTTTCCACACGGTAGCTGGCATCATAGCCCGTCACAGATACCAGGGCAAGAGGAGTTGTCGCAGGAACCTCATTCGTAACCATAGCACCCAGATCCAATTCCGTAGACAGCTCATTCTCGAAAACAGTCCGTACGAATAGTGCCGTAGACTGCAGCAGGCGGTCTGGACGAAGGCATTTAATGATGAGCATCGAACGAAGGGCTTCGGCGGCGGCTGCAGCATGGTCAGCAAAATGGAAATACGCCAATGAAAGGACCTACGTGTGCTTGGCTCCCAGGGTAGAGGAACGTTCGACTCAGGATGTGGCGACTGCAGGAAGGGGAGCCAATCGTCGGAATGATCCAAAATGTGGTTCAGAACGGGCTTGAACAAACTCTGTTTCGAATAGGTTTCAAGATTTAACATCTGATCGGGTGAGAGTATGGCAGCGATGTGTTGCCAGCTAGACGAGTCTCTTTGCACGCCACCTCTGCCCTGGCCGCTCTCGAGGAGGAATTCGAGCTCTTCGCTGATGTCTTCGATTCCGCGTAGCTTGACCTGTGCTAGAAGCACAGCAAGCATGACGTGATCTCGATGAAGCAATGCTCTTGATGTCCGCTTGTATACAACGAGGAACAAGTCATTGAGAAGAATGTCTCGACGCTGATTGTGGTCTGAGACGTTCTTGAGGTTCGGGTTGTGATGAAGGACGTAGTCAAAGATATCAAGGAAGAACTGCAAGGAAAACTGGTAGAAATGGTTGATTAAGTTGAGTTGCTCGAGGATGAAGAACACAGAGCTGCAAGCCTGCGCCAACGGGAGATATTCTGTCGTCACCTGCTCTACTTCCTTCATAACGACGTCCGTTTCCTCCACCTTGTGTGTAATCTCCGCAGCTTCTCTCTTCAACGTCTCTAAAGTGCTAATGACCTTGTCATCATCGAGGATATTGCCCGTGGATTCGTTCAAAGCTTGGAGAAGCAGTTTCTCCAGGGTTCTGAGACGAAGGCGGAATTCACCCTGAGCTTTCATAAGGTCTGTCCTCTTGCGTTCGGTATCGGGTCGTTCGACCTTGAGCACCTGATCCAATGACTGGCTCTGGAGACTACTCCTCGTCATGGTGAAGTTTACAAACGTGACTCTGCTGCAGATATCTGGGGAGAACTCCACAGAGGGATCACGAGTGGAGAGGAACATGGTGAACGCCGGAGAAAAGTCAATATCCTGGTTGCCAATGCGTATCAATACACGTCCACCAGTCCTCCGAATTTCCTTGTTCAGAACAGCGTTGAGGATTGGATCCAAGTGTTCGACATCTTGGATTAAGAGTGGGTTACCGAACCGAAGAGCGCTCTCCAATACCTTGAGGAAGGCCTCGTCTAGGAAGCTGGTGACCGTAATTTTTCGTTCCTTGTATTCGTTAAGCAGGAAAGTTGTTGCCTGTCCGGTGGGGTCAATGATGAGAGGGTAACGGTTGAAACGCTTTAGCATAATGGCGTTCTCTGTGGTAAGGTTATCAGCTGGCAACGATTTCGATTGCCAGCTTAAGCGATCATCGGCAGTGGACAGGTACTCCGTAAAGGAAAGCTCGGTTTTGAATTTGACGTTGGCCTCCATGAGATGATTAGACCAATCTTGCCACATAACTTCACGGTAATGCTGATCGAAGAAACCACCGTATGCAAGGAACGCTGCGGATAAAAGAACGTCGCCAACGATAGTACTCATCTCGACATCGAATGTACGGCTGCCAGCCTCCCATCTTTCCTTCTCAGACGACAGACTCTGGAGCAGCTTCATGCTGCGGTCGACCTTGCTTTGGACCCGCTCCATCTCGGACTTAATAGCTTGAGTTTCGCTGATAAGCAGGGCATATTCATCCTTGTATTTAGCAATCTTGGACTCCAGCTCCGCGACTATTGTGATGATTTGAGCAGCCTGTTTCTTGGTAGTCTCGGCCTGCATCTCGAGGGATTGTACCTCGTGCCGCAGTGGCTCAACTTTGTCCAATATTTCGGAGAAGCGTACCTGTGCCAGTACCCATTTGACAAGGGGGCCACACGCTTTACTGGCACGTTGGACAGTCTCGAAATTGAATGAAGGCCGACTCAGGAACTCCTTTTTGATGGCTTCACGAAGCGGCTTCGTCATCTGGTTGGTGGTATCGAAATTGACGATCCTTTGGATGAAGTCGTCCCTACGAATAATTCCTTGGACGGTACGCCAGCTGTCGATCTTGTGTCCGAGAAGGGTGCAGACGGACTCCATGGCAAGTTTGACTGCTTCGGGAGGGTTTGCCATCGTCCTGACTTCTTGCAGGTGCTGTCTCTTGATGTTGCTGACGGCGGACTGTGCTTCAAGGACTGCAGGTTCCGCGTCTGCAAGGTCAGCCATGACGACTGAACGGCGTTGCGCAATTTTCTTGTCTTGCTCCACCAAGGCGGCTTGTATCTCGATTGAGGCAGCTTTCTTTTGTTCAGCTTCTTGTTGGTCCGCCACCATGCGCTTCAACTTCTCGTTAGCCTCAGCATCCTTGGCTTCAAGTTGAGAGCGCTTAATAGCAAGGCTCTTGCGCAACTCCTCAACTTGTGTCACAGTGTCCTTAAGTTTGTCCAGACCAACGTGAAGGTGACGTTGCTGCTCTTCGAGCTCGTCACGCTTCTCGTTATACAGCCTGACGTAATGATTGATGCTACGAACGAAGTCAGATGGGTGTCGTTGTGACAATCTGGATTAAACTTACAAGTCCAGATAATGACGAGGGGTAACATAGTTGTAGCGCCCTTGACGGCGGCTGATCCGTTGATTGATTTGATACATGGACATATGGACGTAAACGAGTGCGTTCACGACTGCAGTACGGTGAATTGGAGGCATCGACAACTCCCGATAGGCAATGGGGAAGTGAACAGGGCCAGCGTAGGAGGCCAAATCTAAGTCCAGAGTACGCGTAAACTCCATTCCGACTTGGTAGAATGCTTGATCTGACCAGTCGCCAAACCAGTCGAGCACACAACGGTTAAATAATGCAGGGGATGTTGCAGCACGGGACGCGAGGCCATTCTCTGGCGGGTTCATGGTAAAGACAACGTGCAAATTCTTCGCAACTTGCTGGGTAAACCATCGATGCAGTTCCTCGTGTGAGTCAAGCATGAGACCATCCCTCTGAGAGCCTTCCTTGCAGGCAGTCATGAGTGCAGCATGCTCATCGCCTTCGAACAACCCGGGCACTTCAGCATTCGCAAGGAGAGTGTTCATGCGCTCCAAAAAGCCAGAATCGAGCACATTGGACTCGTCCATGATGAAACATATCTTCTCGCCTTTGCAACCAGCACGTCTGAGAACTGTGCGCAAGTCGTCGTCAAAGTCATCGCCCGTGTATTTATTGGAAACCTTGATCTGGAAGATACTCAAGCCGTTCAGCCACGCCACGAAGCGCGAAAGCGTTGTCTGAGGGGAGATCAGAGTAAAACAATACAGGAGATTTGAATGCGCACCTTTCCACTTCCACTGACACCGATCAGCAGAAGGTGTCCTTGCACTTGACGGAAAACACGGTCAATCCTGAGAACGTGGTCCAGTACGTCATTGAAGAGAACCAATGGTACATCGAGCTCTTCCTCGTAAAATACACGCAGGCGAGCCTTGGTGTACTCGCGGAGGATTTCTCTATCGACAGGAATGTAATCTTTCGACGTCCAGTTGGAGAACAAGATCGGGCGGTTAAGTGCCTCATCACGGTTGATGGTAGGGAAGTGCTCCAAGGCAAAGAGGTCAATGTACTCATCGGTCCATTGTTTCTCCTCTTCTGTAACCAGGCGGTCTTGGAAAAGGCGGAGGGCCTCGTGTGCCCACACGCGTACCAGTCCTTCCACAGACAAGATTTCCAGAGGGCGGATGGCCTCGTATATACCGCGCACCCATCTAGTAAGCTCACGAGGACTGTAGACGTAATGAGCCTGAATATCGGTAGTGAACCGCCTCTGAGAAGCCAAGTAGAAGGAAACCATAGCATTCGTAAGCGGCTCGGAATATGCCCGCAACGTTGGTACGACCTTGAGAAGCGCACGATTGTATGTGCCATAGATCTGCTTCAGGGACATTTCTCCTGGATAGTCGACCATGACTAACGGAGCATGGCGGAGGAAACGATGGCTGAGAGGAACACGGCCAGGATCAGTAGGAGGATTACATGCACCAACAAATTGAATGCGTTCAAGCTTGACCCATGCCTTGTCGCTTGCTCGCCAGTATCCTCCACATTCTACCAGTTGACGCAAGAACGAGATGACTCGCTGGGTGCCATACTTGTCTTGTGCTGGAAGGTTAATTTCATCACAGAAGATGACTAGCCAGCGACCGATCTGCACTGGTGCAAGGACTACCCCATTAGGAGTCTTCCTATACTCGCAGTACTGTTCAAAGGTCTTCAAGATCAGCTCGGGGGTAGTCGCACTGGAGAAGTTGAGCCCAACGACTTCCATGTCCGGGAGTTTGCGAAGCGCACTAAAGAGAGTCATCGTCTTTCCAGAACCTGGAGGACCGCAAAGCATGAGAGGCTTGTGCTCTGATAACCATGAATAGAGGATTTCTTCGTGGCGAACTGTGTCCACTGTAGGAACAACGACGTCCGATGCAGTAACAGAGTGAGCATCGATTTCAATGGAAGGCACCTTCGACTGCCATGTAACCCATTCCCCAGTCGTGATTTGGACGTCGAAGTCAATGAGTGAGTTCTCCGTAGCCATAGGAGGAAGGTCGATACCCGTCTGTTTCCGCAAGAAATCGCCCATCTCTGCGCGCAAATCTAGTTTGGCATCACCAGAAAACGCCCAAATGATGCTGACTAAAAGACGCTTTGTGACGTATTGTTCCACTTTCTCCACGGCTAACGGGAAATCTGAATGCTGAATGTTGTACTCGATAATGTTCCGTGCCGTCTTGTTCAGCAGTGAAAAGAGGGTGTGCAGAGCCCGTGTAGTCGTGAAGTCCATAATGTGGTCAATGGACTCCGCAAATTCGAGAGCGGAGCTCACGAGGTCGTCATCCGCGAAGTAACGCTGGAGGATGGAAGCTACCTGGGTCTGAGTAACAAGATTGGCTGTTCCTGGAGTTTCCGTGGCCAAGATCTCTGCGCGCCGACCAGGCACCTCGGCAGCATCGTCGTCATCAGCATCCAAAGGTACTGAAGAGAGAGTGGTAAGATAATTCTTGTACACCATCGACGGCTCAATCACATCCTCGCTGAACCAGATCATGCCGCAGCGACTGACGGTAGCGAGTGTGGCATAACGCAAGTGTTCCACTTCGAACATGATACGAACATTGGGTGGGAGGTTCAAACGTTCACCATTCGGTAGAGTAAGCAACTTGTTATCATCCAGTACACTTACAAAGAATCAGACTATGGCTTCCAAAGGTCGAAGAACCTTACCTGTTTAAGTTCTCGACCCACTCTGGATCGACGTCACCATCGAAAATGATCCAGTGGCGTTTGGAGCTCTCGCCGCGAACATCGTCCACAATCTTTCGCAGAATATGCGTGAACAAACCATCGTTCCACTCACGGGTAGTCGGATCGAGGGTACCATAGAGGGCGTCTTTGTGCATCGCCTTGGGATCAATCACGTATTCGACACCCTCAGTGCCGTCAAGTCGCTCCAATGCTTGGAGCAAAACGCGCCATGCATTGGTCTTCCCAGTTCCAGAAGGACCAACCATCATAAGACCATGCTGAATCTTCTGGATCTGGTACAGCTGCAAGATCTTGGCAATCCACCTCTCGCCAGGGACGAGGCGGCGCTCGTTGCAAACTTTGACAATCTGATCACGCAAAGCCTCCAAGTCGACCGGAATGTAGTCAGTGCCGGGAAAGACATCGGCTAACAAACTTGTCGACTGCATAAACACCAAACCTTGTTAACTTTGTGGGTGACTTACCTCGTCAACAATGGCACGTCATCAGCCACTAGCTTGGGAACAATCGTCTCCGTGACACTCTGGATGAGGATGATCTGCTCAGACACGGTGTCTGACAGTCCGGCGCCCTCGTAATCTTCCAGCTTGGCATTCTGGAGGCGTTCACGTTTGAGAATACCGGCACTGGCCAAAACCGCTTTCAATGCACGGAGACCAAAGTCGTAATGCGGTTGAGGGGAAAGCTGCTCGTCGCAAAGGTTGAAGAACGGGACGATCTTGGAAGCTAATGACTCCGCTGTGCGGAAACCCTGTGAAAACAACATGACCTGGGCGATCAGTTCGCGATCAGGTCTCGTCATTGCCATCCTAAACCACTGGTTAGATCACACCGGTGTACTTTAGAACCATATACGTACGGTCGGAACAGCTTCGTCAAGTTTGGTGGTAGGGTGGAACGCCCAGCGTAGTTGGGGTTGGTAGTAATGAAGATACCTGACAGCGACATTCATTCATTGGTGATGATTTACTCAAAGTGACTTACCGATGTTCTTATTGATTTTCAACGTCTTCCCGACCAGCTCAATTTCGGTATTTGCGTTTTTCACAAGAGAAGCGAGACCTTGCTGAATGCTTTGCACTTGCTGAGAAACCGCCGAGAGAATGCGTTCCTCGAGCCGGTTAAACTCGTCAAAGCATCCCCATGCACCAACTTGACAGAGACCGATGAAAATACGACCCATGGCTTGGAAGTCGAATGTCTCGTCGCAGCAAAAGACCAAAACGAAGCGACCAAGTTGAACACCCAGAGCCTTGACGGACTCCGTTTTACCTGGAACAATGTTGAGGAAGAGACTTGGATGCAGTATCAGAACAAACCTGTTCCAGCTGGACCAAATGGAGATCCTCCTAGCTGGTTATCCAGTGCTTGTGTAAGAGTAAGATACACCCGATCAGTAAGGGGCGTCTGGACAAGACGGTCCGGTACTCCAAGATACTCCCAACCGTAGGGGAAGGTTGCATCTGCAACTCGGATTGCTAGACGATACAACGAATCTCCTGCAGAGCGATCAAGGTAGAAACGCATTTGGGATAACCACGTGAATGCCTTAGTGTCTGCTACTCGTTGCTGGATGAGAGTACGAGTCACATCCCGCTGATGGACGAGTTCGGTGATCAGGTGCTCGCATTTGCGGCGTGTTACGGCCTTGAGCTCCTGCAAAACGACGTCGGCAAGAAGGTCCAAAGCTTGCCCGATGATATCTAGAGGGCCCTCGGGCAGTCTCCCTGAGTCGAGAGCGCTTTCCACAGTCGTTGTCCATGCTACTTGAACGGCGAGGGTGACAAGCTGTGCAGGATACTTCTCCATCCAGAACATGAGCTGGTCCTGGTCAAGGGAAGATCCCGTCCCGTAGAATGACTGCAACTCAGCCACGGCATCGCAGAGGAGATCTGCAAGCGAAAGCCGCATCATTGATTCGAGCCGGGCAAGCCAATCATTGATCTTAGGGTAATCTTTCAGTTGGATAGGCTCGCTGAACATGACTTCTTCTCCTTCCCGCGATGCCATGCCCTGAATTTCGGTTACCTCGTCGTTCAGCTTGATGGTAGAGATGCCCGCAAACATCTTCTTGAGATGTTTCATAATGCGGAGGATATCCTTGCTGTTACCAATGATCTCCAGCAGGTCCTCGTCACCAACGAAATAGAAACGAGGGAAAGACGAACGTTCCCGCTCAAGATATTCACCGAGGGCTTTCTGGATCTTGTTCAAGAGATCAGCCAAACGTTCCAAACTCTTCTGTATGCCCTGTATGTTCATCACATCAATAACAAATGGTGACTTGTAAACTTTCTTCATAACGGTGAGGAATTCCGCGTTGATGTTCTGGAATCGGGCACTCTCTACTGGAAGGAGGTGTTTGATATCCGCACTGCCAGAGAAGATACCTTCCAAGTAAACCCATTGGCGTTGCACATCGATCCAGACGTCTTTTGCACGAATCAGTGATCGACGTTGACAGGATGCAAGTCAACGCACCGAATAACACGTGGATCCTGTTCAGTTTCTCCTCCCACGCCCCAGCCTTTGGCGCGGATTCAAGTCTATTTCGGCGTTTATACGAGGGGACATACCTCTTCTTCGAAGACTGTTCGCATACATTAGGATTAATTACAGAATAATCCACCAATGAACATACCTTTGTAATAAGGCGACAATTTCATTGCAGTCAACGAGTTGAGGTTCTCGCTGCACTTGGTGAAGAGATCATCCCAGCCCCTGTAAATGTCAGTGTCAGCGTCATCACTCATTCACATCATCGAGAAAGCCGTACCTGATGAGTCGACACTTGTTCTGATAGTTAACCAAGTCTAGGGTATAGTTCGTCCAGGTTTCTTTGACTTGCTTGATGTATTCTTCTAACGCCATCTTTTTATTTCATGAATCAACTGCACACCATCTTGTATGGCAATCTAACATACCTCTCCCTGTGCTTGAACGATGACTTCTCGAATGGGATTCTCGTTCTTCTTGAGATCCAAGTCATACACGTTTCCCAGAGTCATTCTGCTTTTCATAAGTAACAACACACATGTTATACAAAAGTTACTTGCACTGGAAGACTGATCTGCGCAGCGACTCTGAGAACTTTGAATAATTGCTTCCAATGCCTGTCCTTGAGAGCTTCGGATTTGAGGTCGGAAATGATCGAGTTTGATTTGAGGAGACCACGGAGGACATCCTGTATATACTCAAATGCCGCATATTGCCTCATGCGCGTAGGCATGTCCTTGGTGGAAGAAAGCAGTCCGTCAAGCTGCTGCCTTAGTTTTCGTGGCTGCACAGTAGACCACGACATTTCCCTGAGTTCTCCGATTTGGCTCCATACGCCTGAAAGGGCAGTCCAAACAGCTTTGAGGTCGCGTAATTCTTCGAACACGGGTTCCAGCCGTGTATGACGCGTCAACTCGAGATCAAGGGCCTCTTTCGCCCTGCAGACGAGATCGTACTCTTCTTGGACGCGATTGAGCCTTCCTTCGAACACGTTGAGAGTGTTGAGAGCGGTGTCGGCGCGCATGCTTCCTTGTACTGGGCGTGTTTGCTCCCATTCTAAGAGTACGTCATTTATTTTGTTCTCTACAATCTTGTCTTCCGCAACGATCTTGAGCTGCAAGCCGGCTAGGATAAAAATATGAATTAAACGCGAAAGAACAAAGTGCGAACCCCGTACCCAGCTGTTCTTGGATGGAATCACTCTTCCTCTTCAGTATT
>JAYMGJ010000763.1:0-35461 GCA_037178675.1 Scleroderma bovista
ACCCTTGGCAAAAGTAATCGCCCACTGAGTGCCCACCCAGTGCCCACTAGTAGACCACTCAGCCCCTGCTTACTGCCCACTCATTCAGCAGATCAATTGCAGAGTTCATATATCTGTATTTATCTGTATCACTACAAGTACAAGTGTAACAATGGTACATATTTGGTACATATTATCTTACAACTGTCACAGGCAGCTCAGTTACAGGAGAAAACAACTGGAAGAGTTCTTTTAATTGTTGAACAGGTTTTGCGCAATCAGTAGATAGGTAGAGTCTGTCAATACATGGGAAGACTGCCAGCCAGGGAGCACAGTATGGATATCAGGAGTCATGCCATTCAACAATAGAGTATACATAACAATAAAATGCACAATTATGTTGTGCTTGGGTGAATCAAAGCACATGAGAAAGAGTACCTTGACGAGGCAACTCAGGACAGGCTGTCTGGGGGTTTGTCAAGTCCAGGTCTACTCTGGTAGGAGGTCTGGTCAAGTGCAGACAAAAGCGGACAAGAGGGGAGGTCAGAGGTTTGGGCAGAGATTAGCCTGGGCCGGAGTTGCAACCATTTGGATTCAATGGCGAGCATTGATCCCTTGTGTAGGTTCCAGTCAGATGGAGTGGAGACAGAGACAGACAGAGGAACAGGAGTAGTGACTTAGATGATTTCAGACTGAGGTATACAGAATAAACTACAGAGTACTTATACTAAGTAAGAACTAGGGACAAGTATATACAGTGACAAGTAAACAGCCTAAAAGGCAGACAAGGGATAGCCGGAGAAAGTGCTAGGTCAGGTCCAATGAAAATAAAGTCAGGTCCGGTGAAAATACTACAAGGTATGAGATATAATGAGTACATGGAGAACTCACATCAAGGCAGGGTAAACGGGCAAGTGTGGTAAAGACTGTATGTGGGCTAGACCAAGGGTCGTAGTTAGTGGAAGGTTATCTGCGCGTCTGTGACCAGAGTAAGTGACAAGTGACTGGAGTTGGGCTAGAGAGCTGCAATGCAACCAGAGTGACCGGATAAGACCCGGAGTTGGACATGGTCGTAACAGGGTTTCAAGAAGACAATGATCTGTTTCAGCAGGAATGCACATGTGAAGCTCATCTAATTCAGGGAAATAGGCAGCACAGGCCAGAATCTCTTCAAGAAGAGGGACTTCCAAAGATGATCGCCAAAAGCGAACAGTGAGTGATTCTAGTGTAGTGGGCAGCATGGCAAAGCTCGCAAGAGAGTGAATACAGGCAGGGGGACCATTGAGGCACTCCAAGGAAGGGAGGGGAAGGCATACAGGCACACAGGATGAGTGCAAAATGGTGGGATGACCTTGAGAAAAAGTGAGGTCTCTGACATTATGGTGGGCTAAGAATGTAACCAAGCTGTAGGTGGGGCAACTATCATCTACTTCTAGTGAGTGAAGATGTTGCATTGATAAATGCCCAAGCAAAGTCAACCACTGGGCAGCTGTGAGCGATGTATTCTTCAAGATGAGACAGGAGATTGGTGAGTTGTACAAAGTAGTAACTGTGAAAGGGATTACTGCTGGCGAGAAGAGGAGTGACAATGTCATCTCTAGGACTTTGAGTTTGCTGAAACAAGATGGAGCTTCCCTGGTAAAACTACTCAACTTGAGGTCTGCTTGCGGTACTCCATAGGTTTGTTGGACATCATGGCAGTGGAGGTTTTTGCACCCAGATACTTGAATACAATTCAATAGATGGACAAATGAGTGGGTTGGCTGCCTTGGAGTGGTGAGAAGCTGCAAATGAACTTGCAGAAAGGATTCATATCCTTTCAGTGACTCAAAGAAGATGTTGATGTTGAGAACATTTAAATGACAATCAGTGGTCACTCCTGTAACAGAAAACCAGATAGAATCTGGCAAAATGAAGGAATTGGTGCACCTCTAGATAGAGAGAGCTTCCAAGACAGCATATTCTATATTCAGGGCGACCGACACCTGGGGTGGCTCAAAGCATAAAAGCTGAAAAAATGGAGGCATGGCTACCTCCCAGAATAGCCTGGATACTTGAGTCAAAATCCAAAGTGATTCCTGTGGAAGATAGGTGGCGATGAGGGCCAGCAATTCATTCAGCAAATACAACATAAAACATATCTGCATGATGAGATTACTCAAATGTACTTGCTAAAGTATAATAAGGCGATTACTTGCATAGCCATACAAACAACTTTGTTGGGCTGATGCACCCCAATGAACTCTGCACTATGTTTGTGCTTGAGAGAGACCACTTGGTGACCAGGAGGACCTCCATCCTTCACAGACATCAGCTTTTAGTCAGACATCAGAGAATATGTACTTACAACTAGGCGAGCAAGCTTATTCAGCAGATGAACCCTGAGAAACCTCTCACTACACTTGCACTTCAAAGGAACATTGTCAGACACTGGAGAAAACAGAGCTGAATGGGTTACCTTCTGTGGGGACACCTCAAGAAGATCCTCGCTAACACTAAGCTTACACTTCACAGGAATCACAGGATGACCTCCGTCAGAAGATGACGAGTTGGAATGGGTAGCCAGCCCAGAACCAACTCGTCGGATATGTGTGAGTCGACGTCTGTGTGTATCAATCATCAGTTGAGATAGTACAGGTGATAAATAATTGGGTGGGGTTTTGCAGTTGGTGGCAGATGTGACCTTAAATTCTGAAGGTAGTTACTGCCGACAGTAAGGGAACCCGGCTGAATAAACTCACCAGTGTATACAGAAACATCACCTGACAATAAGTGGATGGCCACTCTGCCCACACGTTGAATTAATTAATACTGTAATTGTCACCTGACAATAAGCAATCAATCACACCTTAATCAATGTTGTTGAAAGACTATTAGTGCACTGTACTGGAAAGCATAGTAGACCTGACAATTATCAAGCAACCTAGAATGGCGCAATTAATCAGTCACTCGGCCTTCGTGCAGAAGTTCCTTACCGATAAGGGCATGATACGCTCTGCCAATTGTTCTATACAGCCAATATATATACGACTTGGATTTAAGTAGTTAATAAAACACTGCCACTAATTATTCGGACCACTGACATGGATGGGAGGGAACCTACTTTGCATGTTAGATACTGGGGATGACCTAGACAATTTGTTAGGTGTTGCAGCGAAGAAGGTTACATCCATACATACCCAACAAACCCCTCCAGCAGAAGTCCGGATCATGGATTCCACACATTCGTGTACCTGAAACACCACATGCATATCACTGCTGGGCTTCGACGGGCTTCACTGTTACAGTGATTCATTTTGTTACCATTATCACTAGCAGTTGCTATGACGATTGGTACTAAACAGGACAGTAA
Source organism: Scleroderma bovista (assembly GCA_037178675.1). Classification (NCBI taxonomy): domain Eukaryota; kingdom Fungi; phylum Basidiomycota; class Agaricomycetes; order Boletales; family Sclerodermataceae; genus Scleroderma; species Scleroderma bovista. Next base: position 3,332 of record JAYMGJ010000763.1, read on the forward strand.
GTAGAGAAGGAAAAGTCACGTGCGAGCTCACTCCCTTTGCACTAATGTACAATGTCATTCAATTTCGTAGCAACACCACAAGAGTAAGCAATAGTACATGTCGCACACAGTGCATTGATCAACACAGTCTGCGTCCGCATAAAGTCCAAGTCCGCAACAAAGAACACATGGTACAAGTATACAAATCTCAATTCTGATCCCAACCCCCGGGAATGAGACCCTGTGCACGAGATATTGAACCATCTAATCTAGTCATCTCATAGGTTAATTCGGGTGCTGTGCGAGGGCGAAGGACTGTAAGGATTTGCCGTTCACTGAAACGAATCACATTCAAAGAACCTTGAAGAACACTCTTAGTGATGTCGTGTAGAAAAGAAGGCCGAATAGCAGGAGGGGGCATTGTCATGCACCAAACAGGTTTGGTACAGTGAACATGGAAGATAACGCCTATATCGAACGATCCTTATGTGAAGGATAAGCACGACGGACCCTCATTGTAGCCACTGATCACACAAGAAGACTATCCTGATGCGAGAGATGAATGCCAATGCAGACAGTCATCTATCGCACGAGAACCGCCAAGAAACTGAAGAAACTGAAGGAATAATGTCAATTGTGGTATGAGAAAGGAATGCACACATCTGCAGTCCAACTCCCATACCAGAATGATCAAAGAAGCTGAAGAATTGATGGAGAAACGAAGGAGAAAGAGAAGAAATGATTTTTAGCACCCAAATGTCATTTTTAGGCGCCCAGTGCCAGCATTCCGATATTTTGAATAGCTCTGTCGTTTCTGAAGCTATCAGGCACGTGACTATACCGTCAGAGAGCCTAGAACATGGTCTATCTGCCTGTCAAGTTCCGACGCAAATCCATTCATTTCCCACGGAGATATTCCCCCTGCAATCCAGACGTTCACTTCATTGCTCACTATGGAGTCCATATTTTCTCTGGATCATTTCTCCGCTATTGCTGCAGATCTCCACTATGTCCTGCTCTTAGGACAGCCTCTCCCAGAGTTCCCGTGCACTGCCTGGCACATATTTTCCCAGCCTGCTCCCTCAGTCCCTCTCATTCTTGGTCAGCGCATTCTCCTCGTCAGTCCTGCGTCAAGGACGTACTTTGGTCATCTTAGGTCTATTGTTAAGCTTGAGAAGTCTTCTCTGGTTGTCTCTGTGTCCCCTGAGCCCTCAGCCTATGGTCCCTTCCTCCCAGATACTTGCCATGTCCATCTTCCTCTGTCATTCGTCTCACTTCCCTGGATGCGTTGAATCCAATACTCTATCCACTTCCCGACTTTCAGACGACGTCCCCCAGCACCGAATCCCCCTATTAATCTCAGATCTTCCCCATTGTTGTCCCATCAAATTCCTGATGGTACACAGCCCCCCATCAAACTTCTTAGGCTGTGCATCAATGACTCCTTCTGCTGTGCAGTGACTCATCCCTTGCTTACTGATGCTCTCTTGTCATCAGTATTACTCTATCCCTTTCGCATTTTTGGTATATTACTCAGCTGATGACTCACTCCCTTACCAATCAATCTTGTCATGCAGCTTACTCATTCCTTTACTCAGCAGCTTATTCATGCTTCCTATGCCTACTCATTCCTGCTTATCCCTTGCTTACTGATTGCTTACAAACCCCTTACAAAGCTCTTACCAATCCCTTACCAATCCTTGACAAATTCTGCTTACTCCCTTCTCTTTTTGTACTTTAATGCTGTGCCCCCCCATGTATTTAAACCCCTGGGCTCAGCCCAGTGAAAAAAAAGGACCCAATTGCACAAAATTATCCCTCTCTCAGACTCTCTCAGTCAGTATCCCCTCAGTTATTTGAGTCTTGTAGGCTTTAGTGAAGGTCTAAAGGCTCTGATATCTCAAGTTTATTCAGTCTATTCAAGTCCAAGTGTTTCTCTAGGCTCAAGCGGAGTCTAGCCAGTCAATCCTTCATCTCTCATTGCTTCTGGACGTCAGGAGCCCCCTTGTCCCCTTGCTGCACCCATCTCTAGGTGTAGTATCGCTGTTTCAGTCTCAGTCAACCCAATCCCCGCTTTGACACTTCCTAGGCTTTAGGAAGAGTCCAGACCCCTATCCCCTTCATCTTCTATTACTCCTGTACCCCAGGAGTATCCTGCATCACCGTCTGCATCACCCTGTTGGTGTAGATCCTCTTCCCCCCTCCTCAGCACATCCTCTCTGGACACTGTGGAGGTAAACCACCACTCGCACATTTTCGTAGTCCTTTGTTGGTGTTGTGTTTGGGTTATTACTCCGACCCAAATCCACACTTTGACTCACAGCGTGCCGAGACCGAGGGCGTGGTTACTTCAAGAAAAGTATCCAAAAGTGGTAGAGCATCAACACATACTACTACATATGTGGTCTGTCCCTGCTGCAACTCTATTTTCAAGTCCCTGGGAATGTCTCCGGATGAACCGATGTACCCCACCTACTGCAGTAACTGGCCCCTTCCGGGAGTGGATTTGTGCAATGCGCCGCTCCTTAACCCCCATTAAAACCTTTGTCTACCATCATTTCCACGACTACGTGGCTAGCCTTCTTGCTAAACCCGGGTTTGAAGATTTACTGGATAAACCTTGTGATAATCTCATGCAGGACTTGCAAGGTGTAGCGCCATCCATTTTGAAGGATGTGTGGGATGCAGAATTTCTTCGCACCTTACAGGGGCCATGTGCCGGAACATTATTTGTGGACCACCAAGGCGAAGGCTGCCTATTATTTTCTCTCAACATTGACTTTTTCAATATTGAAGGCAATCGGCAACAAAATGCAACAACCTCATGTGGAATTATTTCTTGCGCTTGCCTTAATCTTCCCCTAGATATCCGCTACAAACCAGAAAACATGTACTTGGCTGGCATTATACCAGGTCCAACAGAACCCTCCAGTGACCAACTTAACCATTTCCTCGAGCCTCTTATCGACAAACTGATAGATAGCTGGGAATGGGGGGTTCAGTTCTCCCATACTGCTTCGCAGAGAGGCCGCATCACTTGTTCTGCCATCACCTGCGTTGTTTGTGACCTTCCAGCTGCTAGAAAATCTGCCCAGCTTGCCGGCGTCACCAGCCACTTCTACTGCAGTGCCTGCCACTGTGTTCATACCTCGACACTTGGCCGTACAGACATTGATTCCGAGTGTTGGCAGTTTTGCGACAAAGTTCAGTTACATGACCGGACGTAATCCTTGACGAAGGTCCGGAGACCAGGCCAGGTATACTCACGCCGGATTAGCTCTAGAGTCCGGTTTTGCCCAAAGTGACCAGCGAGCGGGTGATCGTGTCGATACCGGAGTACCCGGAGACGGAGATCATCCAAGTCCGGTACGTATATGCGACCGTCTAGTCGAAGGAATCCAGCCTCGTCTGTGGACCAGCGAGAGTCCGGTGGATCTGCGAGGTGGACCTGGGCAATGGGATCAGAGGGTAGTGCGGAGAGGATGTCGCTATGGAGTGTTTCCACGTCCATGATTGCGACTGCACGGAGGACCGGAAACTCTAGATAAGTAGCGCGAAGAGAGTTAGAGAGCTGTTCTTGAGTGAACACCGGCCTAAGATTTTGGGGATTAACCCGGGCGTAGCCACTATCCCCCTCTTTGGGGTAGACGTCCCATCGTCTAGTGAGAGCGTCCGGCTTGGCACCGAGTTTTCCGGGGTGGAAACGAATGACAAGATTAAATTGAGAGAGAAATTCAGACCACTGGGCTTGCCGGCGGGACAGTACTTTTGAGGTGGAGAAGTACTCGAGGTTTTTGTGGTCCGTGACGACGTCTATAGGCGAGGCGGAACCTTCAAGGTAGTGGCGCCAGTTCCGGAATGCTTCGAAGATAGCAAGTAGTTCCTTATTGTGGGTGTCGTAGTTTAACTCCGGAGCAGTCAAGGTCCGGGAGTAGTATGCGACCGGACGAATCTCTCCGTCGGCGCAGGTGATAGACAAGATGCCAGCGACAGCGTAGTCGGAGGCGTCAGTTTCCACAATAATAGGGGTATCCGGAATGAAATGGGTGAGGATGGGCGTGGTGGTGAAGGCATGTTTGAGAGCGTTGAAGGAACGTCGACAGTCCTCGGAGAAGTTCCAAGGAGCGTCTTTCCGGGTGAGACGGGTAAGAGGGACCACGATGTCCGAGTAATTGAATATAAACCGGCGGTAGAAATTGGCGAAGCCTAGGAAGGACTGGATGTCCTTTACCTTTCAAGGTTCAGGCCAGTCGGAGATGGTCTGGATTTTGTCCGGAGACATAGTTAGACCGTCAGGAGATAGGCGGTAGCCAAGATACTCTACCGAGTCCGAGTGGAACTCGCATTTCTCCAGTTTGGCGAAGAGGCCATGCAACCGGAGACGGCGGAGCACTTCCCGGACGTGCTGCTGGTGGGACTCCATATCCTCGGAGTAGATGAGGATGTCGTCGAGGTACACGACGACGCAGACATCCAGCATGTCAGCGAAGATGGTGTTGACAAAGCGCTGGAAGGCTGCAGGGGCGTTAGTGAGGCCAAAGGGCATTACTAACCACTCGTAAGACCCATAGCGCGTACGGAAGGCGGTCTTCCACTCATCGCCCGGAGCAATCCGGACTAGATGGTACGCGTGCCGGAGGTCGATCTTCGAGTAGATCTTAGCACGGCTTGGGGAGTCTAGTAGGTCAGAGATTAGGGGGAGTGGATAGCGATCCTTTTTGGTGATTTTGTTTAGGCCTCGGAAGTCAACGCAGAGGCGGAGTGAGCCGTCCTTCTTTTTTACGAAGAGGACCGGAGCAGCGTGGGAGGAGGCGGTAGGACGGATGAAACCTGTATTAAGATTCTCGTCGATGAAAGTCCGGAGAGCGGAGAGCTCAACCGGAGACAGTGAGTAGAGGGTTCCCAGAGGAGGGGAGGTACCTTCTTCAAGGTTGATCTTCAAGTCGTAGTCGCGATGCGGGGGGAGTTCAGAGGCCTTCGCCTTGCTGAACACATCCGCATAATCGCGATACTCCGGAGGGACGACGTCCAAGTCCGGCGGAGTAGAGGCGGAGGAAGAACGAGCCTTTGCTGTGTCAGAAGGACGCAGCTGAAGTTGGTATTTGGTGGATCCCTCTAACTTGCACGCACGCACGAATGCGGCTGCGTTTATCAGAGAGATGTGCGGAGGGGTGCAAACCGGAGTGTCGACAGATGGCACGAGGCCGGGGTCAGATTGGCCAGAGAGGCCGGAGACAGGGTTACCGGACTGAACCGGAGAGGGGGTCGACGGGGGCGTTAGCAAACTTGGTGCAGGGGTCCGGAAAGTTAAACTGCTCAGTACCCAGTCAATCAACGGATTGTAGCGGGTGAGCCAGTTATGTCCAAGGACAATCGAGCATTCAGAGTCTAACGGAGTGAGGTAGAAGGTCATAGGGGTGACATCACCGGATGCGGGGAATTTCACTGATAGGTTGACGGCTTGAGTAATTACAAAATTCGAGGTACCGTCAAAGGGTCGGAGAACAATCGGAGGAACGGAGTAAGTGGAGAGAGAGTGTCCAAGAGCATATTGGGTATCTACAAAACAGTGCGTGGAACCGGAGTCCACAAGCGCACGGAGTTCTGGTAAATCGTAAGACAAAAGGAAAACATGAGGCATAAGGGAATTAGGGTCATAAAGAGCGGACGCGTTGAGGTGAGCCTCCTTGGGTGCACTTCCGGAGTCAACGCAGCTCACCAGTTGTGCGGAGGGCCGGGAGCTGCTTACTCTTTTTTTGACTCGGAGTTGGCACCCGAGTTCGAGTCCGTCTTACCGGACTCAGCAGCGATGGCCGCAGCGCGAGCCTTGGCCTTTTTGGTCTTCTTAGGACAGTTGTCCGCAAAGTGACCGGTCCCTCCGCAGAACATGCAGAGGTTGTTGTCCAGACGCCGTTTACGCTCGTCTGCGGTCAGCTTCCCGTCCTTACCAAGCTTGTTGGTCAGGTCCGGTCTGGAACCGGAGGAGGGCTGGTTGTTGGTCGTTTTGGACGAGCCAGAGTTGTTGGCGGAGCTGGGGGAGTTACCGGTCTTGGATTTCTCCTGACCGGAGTTGGATGAGTTGCCTCCGGAGTTGGAGGACTTGGTTGGGGATGAGGTGGATTGGGTCTTCGTCGTACGAGAGATCTCGTCTTTGCGCTCCCAATAGCGCGCGTCGATCTCTTGACAAAGGGCCCTAAGCCCATGCAGAGTCAGGGGTTTCCCAACTCGAGCTATCTCATCTTTTAGGCAGTCCGGGAGACCGGAGTAGAATAGGCGGCGGAGCGTGCCATCCCCGTAGTCCTGGACCTGCGAGGCAAGCCGGTTGAAGTCAACTATATACCGCGTGACACGGTGAGCATCCTTCATCCGGAGGTGCTCTAATTGATGCTCTGCATCAGCGATGGGGTCGTGAGGACCAAAGGTACTCTGGAGCTCAGCGACAAAGTGGACCCAACTGTCCATCCAGAGTGGGCGGTCAGCCGGATCACCGGAGTGGAGGAGGTCCGGTTCAAACCACTCCAACGTCATACCTTTGAGATAGGACTGGGCGAACGTTACCTTAGCCCTATCTAGGCGGAACGCTTTGGCACGATCCTGGAAGCAGAGCTCACACTGGACCAAGAAGGTCCTGAGCTTTTTGGGGTCCATACCATCAAAGGTGTCCGGTTCGCGGACTTTGGCACGGGAGGAAGAGGAGTCGTTGGTCCGGCGGGAGGAGCGGGAGAGGCGATTGACGGCGACTGCTAGGTTTTGGAAAACAGCTAGACCAGGGTCTAGCTCGTCCATGGCGTCGAGGAAGTCATCGTCATCGTCATCATCGTTGTCGCCATCTCCGGGGTCGTCCGGATCACCTCTGGGTCCGTCCTCAGGGCCAAACCACTGGTGTCGGGCAGGTTCGCGACGTTCCGGAGTGGGGTCGCGACGGTAAGGGAATCGATCACCAGAAACGGATTTGTGGTGACCTAAGTCTGCAGAACCACGAAGGCTCTGAGACGCAGCATCTCGACGCGGAGTCAAAGGCGCTGTAGGGTTTCGAGCTGTAAAGCTCCGGAATTGGCTAACTGAAGCCGGTCATCCTCCGGCTGGGCTTGCGTTGCCCGTGCTTGTGGTTGCCCACGACGAGGGTGGCGCGGCTTTGTGCACTCACGTGCAATATGGCCAAATAATTGGCAATTGTAGCATTGGGGCCCTTTACCCTTTTGCTGGTTTGTCTCAGCGGCACCTATATCCATAGGGACACCACTCCCAGATGCGGCTGAAGACGAATAGTTTTGGCCCTGGTAATATCGGGCAGAGCCTTGCCCTTGGAGGTTGATGAGGAAGAGTTCCTGGGCTCTTCCCATCGCACGAGCAGAGTTTGCAAGACGGGTATACGTGTCCTGATGCATTCCCTGAATATAGATCCCTCTGGAGCGCGCGTTCGAGCAGATCACGGGCGTAGTCGTCAACACAGCCACCCTGGTTCTTGAGCGCCTCGAACTGCGCTAAGAAGTCAACAATCCTCTGCCTCAGGCCCTGCCTAAGGCGAAGAAGTTGGGCATGTGCCCACTTGGCGTTGTTACCGGGGAGAAAGAACCTTTCTATCTCCTCTGAGAAGTCATCCCAAGCGGGCCAGGCTGGCGTGGGTGGGGGTTGTCCGGCCGGGATGGGCGGGGCGTTAGCGAGGGCCTGGGCTGCCGCCATGCAGCTGTCCAGATGAACTTGAGCCCACCGACCAGCTTTTGGGCCAGTGAGCCGGGAGAGGACTGCGGCGGTGACCTGGGCATCAGTTGCCCCCTCCATCGAGATCTGAAGCCAGATCTTGACCTTGGACCACCACTCATGGAACTTCTGAGGGGAGCCGTCATAACTCCCGGGATCCACGACCACCTTCTTGCACGGCGGCGGTGCAGGCTGAGGCTGTGCAGCTGCAAGGGCCGCGATATGTGCTTGGAGGTTAATTTGCCCCTGGATAAGCTGTCCGAGGAGCTGGTTGAGGTCTGCCATGATGACCTAGTAGGGGTGGAGATGGGAATAGGGGGTAGGTCTTTGTTTAACCGGTCGGAGGCAGGAAGACCGGAATGTGCGGTGGCGAGTGAGCGGGAGGTCTGGCAGGGGCGGAACAGGAAGGGAACGGTGGAAGCCGAGGAGGACTTGGATTTCGAAGTCGCTGACAAGGCAACTGTAGGCGGCAACGGCGTTGGTAAACTGAAACTCTTCTTCGATCGCCGACTCCCTTTCTTGTACTTTGACAAGGGTGTCAGGGCGGGGACCATAGATGATCGCCAAGCGCTCCTGTTGCGCTTCGACGAGGTGACGAGGAAACTGGTAAGGTATGGTGACTAACGTAGGGGGTGATGTAGGAGTAAAGCTATTCGGGACTAGATCCCCACAGGTGTTCCACTAAACTAAGCGTAAGACTTTGTTCGCCTGTCGCACTCACCGGGTCAGGGCAGTGGCACAGCTATGCAAAGAACAAACGGCTAGTGGCTGCAGATCACAAGGTCTACCTCTGCACGGACGCAGGAACTACTGAGTACGTATGTCTCAATCGCCTTGAGGCTGCGAACCTCTCTTGAACAGGCGCCGACCTTCAGACACCAGGCACGACCCTGGGCTGGTGTACAGTACGTAAAGGAAGCGGTGCTAAAATCTCCCAATGCCGAAGCACTACGGGAATGGCACTAAAGGCTGGCCGTGAACGAAACGGAAGGTGTGAAGAAGAAGCTCCTTAACCCTGGAGTCCAGGTATAGTTTCCCTTTACTAGGCTGGGGAACAGTGCGTGGAAGAACAAGTAGATGGTTTAGATTCGAGCTCAGGTGAGACGACCCTAGGCAAACACCAAGGACCCGACCACACGCTAAGACTCTGAGAAGATAGGATGCGAGTATCTAGAGCAAAGACCCAAGATGAGCTCGAATGGGGAGCCTCTGGGTGCTGGATTGCATGGTATATATACTACTATACACGAGGGCTATGCGAGGCTATCCATGAGGCTACGTGCAGGTAGAAGGCTATGTAATGACATCACTGTGGAGCTAAGGCTATGCGTAATGATGTCAAGGGTGGCAGCGCGTACAGCACGAGGTACAGGTCTAGACTAGGTAGATAAGATAGAGGCTGTACACTAAGATAAGATAAACACTATCTAATCGCAGATTAGATAAGATAAAAAGTTGGACCGTAACAAGAAGAGATTCAGCCGCATCGAGATCAGCTGGTGATAGTGTGGAGACCTCCTCAGTCAGACCATCTACATTGCATACAACCGAAGGCAGCCATTGGAGCTCAAGAGGGGTAGGAGTACCTGCGAGGGTACTGGCAATGGACATGGCAGTGCATGCCTGACTTTGATAGCAGATGACGGATGCCAGTGGGGTGGGCCATTTTTCCAATAGCTTCATTAATGTCTCCCTATGTCGCTGAAGTATTAGAGAGTACATAGAATCTAAAAGAGCGTTAGTCGATGAAATTAATAAATCATTTTACATACTTTCAGGTCGTCGGATGGCGAGTTCAACGGCACACAGCTCGCGTCCATACCACCGGCACATGTTGTCAGCCTCGATGCCAAGGCGACGTTGTTCTTCAAGGCAACGATCAGACTTGAGGACCGCTCTAATACCCTCTCTCACGTCAATATCTTCAAGCCAACGTGGGATTTCACCAATCGAAGGTGTGACCCAGATATCTTGAAGAAGGTTCTGGTCATTGTGAAGTTCCACGAGCTTTGTTGCGAGTGGTGAGGGGAGGGGGATGCCAGAAGATGGGTCATACAACTCAGCCAGACGTTCACAGTAGATATTAAATTTGCGGATTGCAGACATAAGAGCTGGCTAACGCTTGGCGATCGCTTTGCGAGTCTGTTGATGGAGCTTCATACCTAGAAAAAAAGAATGTTAGGGCGAGTTGTACATTCAATGAACCTGACCTAAGGCTTTCTGCTTGCCCCCCACAGCACGATCCAGCTTATCCCATTCAAAAAAGCTACCAATCGCCCACTTCCGGATGTTGATCTTCAAGTCGTGTGCCAATAGAAGAGTATGGACAAACTCCAGGTTAACACCATGGAGTTCCGGAAACCTGTCTTGGATGTTCAACGATGTATATAGTACATCTACCTTAGTTAGAAGCCGATCGTGACTACGCTCCAAGCTCTGGAGAGCCTCCAAGGTGTCTTGCGTGGCATCCTTCTCGATTATCGTCCGGGCAGCTTGTAGTGCCTTGTCCGAGGCCTCTAAGTCGGACTGCAGTATAAGAACTGTGTCCAATTCTTTTTTCAGCCATGCTGGCGCATCTAATGATAACGTATCAGCCATGGACTTCAGCTACATGAGAAGGCTTACGGGCTCGTACTGAAAGCTGCGTGCTGCATTGATCAGCCCACTGCTTCCGCAATTCTGAGATTTCAAATCCACAGGTGTCAATGATTCGTTGCACTTCGGCACCTTGTTCAGCAATCCCTTTCTTCAATCGACGTCGAATCCAGTTACCAAGATCGTTTCGCATCTCGATCCCTATCGCAGCAGCATGACGATCAACGAGCCAGATGCGCCGCTGACGCTGAACGGATGTTGTGAGATGCAACTGATTTGCCACAATGAAATGTACTTACTGATGATGCTCGCTCAATGCCAATGAGCTTAATGAAGCGTGACCAGAGGCGCTCAGTTCCCTCTCCATCTGAGAGACCTAGACCAGGTATAATTCGAGGGTAATACATGAGCTGGCACGCCCATTCATGCCCGTAGGCATGCATGGCGGTTGTGGCAAAACGGGTGCGACGAACGATGTCATCGTGAAGAATGTTGAACTTACAGATGTCAGTACTGGTCGATAACATTGCGAGTTGGCGTACCTTTTCTAAAGAACGAGCCAGCACGCATCCAACATCATATAGTACAACTACAGTGGCCGAAGGCGGCAGGAACGCAAAGAGGTGTTCAATGAGTGCAACACTGTATTTTTGTTGCTCACCGGGAGTGTCAATGTTGGCAAAGAAGAGAGGGATGTCATGGCGACAGATTAGCGCCATGATCCCGGTGTCGTCAAAGCAATCCATAGCAGCCTTCTGTTTATTGCCATCAGCTGCATCATATGATGCCTCACATTGATCGATTGCTTCGTCGGGAACCATGGCATGCCGTTGTTTCGGTACCCGCTTACGCGCTCGTTGAATCCGATGCCCAACCTCATCCACTTGAGCCTTTGGAATGAAGTAGATAGGGTCATAAAATTGAGGGCAACTACCTGCAGAATGTCGATGGTGGTGGTGGAAGTTGCCATCGGTGGCAATGTGAATGTCTCCACCACCATGCAATGGCCATCCGAACGTGTGGCCTGCAAAGCATGCTGGGCATCGTTGGACAAGGACAGATGCACACGATTCTGGCACTGCCGGGGCCTGTTGGTGAGAGGGTGGCGGGATGCTCGGGGATGCATCAACAACGCCGGGGATTGGGGTGGATGTTGTCAATGGCACTGAGGGAAAGAGTATGAGTATTGTCTGCACAACAGAGGATATGCACGTGTCATGGCCGTTGTTGTCGACGATGACGGCGGTGGATGCTCGGTGGATTGCGTCCGTTCGAAATTCTTCGATACCATTTGGCGACAGCTTTCAATGATCTCTTCGACACGACGCTCGACTTGCACTTGCAAAACATCGTACCACTGCACCGCATGAGAGATACTGCGACGAAATGGTTCTTGGACAGCTCCACCCTGTGGAGCACATTAATAAGCGACAGGAATCAGTGAGACAGTGAGACACGTACCTCCCGGGTCGTCACCTGGAAGCCTCGGCACTCATAATGAGTATGAAGCGCAGAGGCAAGTGCATTGATAGAATCGCACGAACGTTCAAACAATGCACGGTAGAATGCGAGCAGGTCGACAGAGATCGCTAGGCGTGGTTGAGATGGGGCAGTGGGAAAGAGTCCAGAGCGCAGGAGCAGCTGCGGGAGTGATGCGCATGCACAACTAAGGACTGTGACAGTAGCAAAACCTAGAAAGATATTAGTGTCCACACAACGATATCAGCAAGGAACGTACGGTCAAAGTAAAGGCAGAGAAGGGAAGTGGGCTTGGGCTCGCAACCTCCATGGCAGCCGAACAACGCTGCATCAGGACTTGTGAGCGGTTTTCCAAAGGTTTCGACCAAATACTGAAGGTACGACTCGATGACGGTGGGGATCACAGTGATCCAGTTGTCGTACAGCCGGCAAGTAGCCACACTTGGCGTCGAGTTGTGATGGATATCTTCGTCGATGGAGTTATCCTCATGTTGAATGGGATCGGTGTCGCCTGATGCATCCTCGATAATTTCGTCTGAGAGAGCGTCGTTAGTAACAGAGGATGGGGGCACAGGCAGCTTGCGATTTAAAAGATCGTCCAGACGTTGAAGGAGGCGTTGCCGTTTGACACTTTGACCTGGAATGATAACATCAGTTTGAGTTTTTCTTTTGTGCCTCCGTCTCTTCGGACTTGAGAAATGTTAGCCCATGCCCGAACTTGTGCTGGGCAATGCACCACGAGTCCCAGGACGGGAGTTCATACTTGGGAGAATACGGAGAAAAAGACGTACCACACAATATATTTGCATGATTAAAAGGTCCAACTTGACAAGAGTGGAGGCTCTCTGAGAGGATCCTGGACACGATATCGAGAGGGACAGGAAGAAAGAGAACGGGGAGATGATGGTAGGGCGAGCGTGAGGAGAGCGTGAGGCGAGGGCAAGGCGACCGTATGGGCCAAATATATTTGCCCCTAATATGGTATTGGTTCTTAAAGCCTATATTTAGTGCAGGTCGGAAGATGCCGGTGTGCGCCTAAGTGAGGGAAGAGGTCAGAACAACCAACAACCAACACCAAATGACAGCAATATGCGAGTGGTGGTCTTCCTTTGCGTTTCTGGTATTTAATCTCCTCAGGGGGATGTGCTGCACGCCTTCAGGCAGGATGCAGGAGGGAAGGGAAGGGCTTCTGATGGGGATGGAATGCGACTGGGGATGGTATTGACTCCTCTTCAGCCTACCACAGTGGTTAGGAAGAGTCCTGGGATTGAAGAGCGATGATAGATTGGCAACAGGGGTGTAACAGCAGTGATGGAGCAACAGGGAAGCAAGGGGACAGTTCCTGCTTCAAGAATGCGATGGACAGTGATGGGATGGAGTGGACAGAGATGCTAGACTGTGTTCAGCCTAGAGAAATGATCAGATACAAGATATATCTGATAAACAGCAATATAGGAGCTTTAGGCCAGCACTGAGTGACCTACAAGTCCAAAGACAGAGATAGAGCTTATAGACAGTGAGGGAGAGTGAATGTGGTCGCTTTATTGAGGGGGAAGCAGACACTTGTACGCCATCTCCAGTGCCTCCACCGGCACCGAGAATGCCTTCACCAGCGAGAAACCCGCCATCCCCGGCACCACAGCGCCCTGGCCGAGCTGAACGCCGCCAGAATGTGCCACGACCTCCTGCAGTGAATATCCCTGCCCGCCCCCAACGTGAACGTAGAGCGCCATTGCACCCCAGTAACGTATATGGTGAGCGGCGACATCCTGTCGAGCAACTCCGGGATATCGAAAGTGCCTCTCGATGGCGAGAAACAGTGGGTGAGGCCCCTAGGCCCCCACAACCGGACACACCAGACCATATCCCTGGTGGTTTCCCCAACACCTCTGCAACGCCCAGTGAGGAAGATGTGCAAAAGATGTGCAAGGAAGGGGGAGCAAACCTAGTCCAATACCTGATGGGCAAAGCCCTTGAAACCCGCGAGCCTCAATATGAGAGCGTCCGCAATTGGTCCTACAAGGACATCACTCACTTACCCCAAGCTGAGCAGAAACTCTGGCGACTTGCTTGCCAAGAAGAGCTCGACGTGCTGCGAAAGCGCAAGGTCTTTGAGCTAGTTGACCGTCCCCGAGACCGGAAGGTCATTAAGAATTGATGGGTCTTTGACGTGAAGTCAGATGGCTGCAAGAAAGCCTGCTTAGTAGCAAAAGGCTTCTCCCAGGTCGAGGGATTAGATTTCAACCAGGTCTTCTCACCAGTCGTGCGCTTTGAAACAGTGCGCCTCATGCTTGCACTTGCCACACTTGAAAATTGGTATATCACTGGACTCGACGTTTGGAGCACCTACTTGTATGGCAAGCTCGACGAAGAGATCTACATGGAACAACCCAAAGGGTTTGCAGTTCCCGGGCAAGAGCACAAAGTGCTCCGCCTCTGGTGTGCCCTCTATGGCCTCAAACAGGCCGGCCTAGCTTGGTGGCGCACACTCGATGAGTCTCTCAAAGAGCTCAGGTTTGAGCACCTTAAGTCTGAAGCAGGCATCTTCTTCTACAAGAAGAAAGGCACCAACATTGTCATTGGTATTATCTATGTTGACGACACTTTATTCTGTGGCCCTAACAAGGCTGTTGTTGATGCCATCAAAGCGCAGTTCATGCGCAAATGGGAGTGCAGAGACCTTGGAGAACCTAAGGAGTTCCTTCGAATGTGAATCACTCGCAAAGATCACGCTATCCACCTGGATCAATGTGTGTACCTCCAAAAGGTCATCGAACGCTGCAGCATGCTCAATGCAAAGTCTGCAAGCACCCCACTGCCAGCTGGCTACTATGCCGCCAAAAATACAGAGCCTGTTGATGCAGAACTCTTTCCAGACGGTTATTGGGTCCCTCCTGTACCTTATGTTAGGCACTAGGCCCGACATTGCCTTTGCAGTCATGCACCTCTCACGCCATGCCGCGAACCCATCCCAGGACCACCTATCCAAAGCGCTTTATATCTGTCGCTACTTGATTGGTACACCTAATTACTCCCTAGTGTACAATGGTGGATCCAGTGCTGGCCTGATTGCATGCACGGACTCAGATTGGGGATCAGACCCTACCTCTCGCCTCTCGCAGACAGGTTTCTACCTGAAGCTTGCAGATGGCTTGATCAGCTGGACTTCTCATGCACAGAAGACTATTGCGTACTTGTCCACTGAGGCCGAATACATGGCTTTGAGCGATTGTGCTCGCCAAGTTACCTGGATTCAGAGTCTACTCGGTGAGCTTGGCTATAAGCTGAAAGCTATCCCGATTTGCAGTGATAATCAGGGGTCCATATTCATGGCATCCAACCCTGTAACGGAGCCTCGCTCCAAGCACATTGACATCCACTACCATGGAATCCGCGAGTCAGTCGCGAAAGGTAACGTGGAACTATTCTTCATTGATGGTGCTGAGAATCCCGGAGGCAAAATACACAAAATACACTGGGTCAATGCCTTGGTTGAATGGGTACGGCTCCTTACATACTTCGTTCCTTGGTCCCATCTCATTCGGGTCCACTACAGCGTAAGGCAAAGCCGATGTCTGTGCCCCCTTTGACCATGACGTCTACACCAGAAGTTATGTGACATGTTCAGAGCGTTATCAAGGAGACCACTATCCCATCCTGGGTTAGATCTGTGCCCAGAAAATTTGGCAAGGCGAAGGTGGGCACCTTGAAGGCTGATGAATGGCGTACGCTGGCAACTATATACCTTCCCTTGGCTTTAGTGAGCCTTTGGGGTGAGGGCTCAGCCCACCAGTCACATGAGGTTAAGGTGCTGTGCGCCTAAGTGAGGGAAGAGGTCAGAACAACCAACAACCAACACCAAATGACAGCAATATGTGAGTGGTGGTCTTCCTTTGCATTTCTGGTATTTAATCTCCTCAGAGGGATGTGCTGCACGCCTTCAGGCAGGATGCAGGAGGGAAGGGAAGGGCTTCTGATGGGGATGGAATGCGACTGGGGATTGTATTGACTCCTCTTCAGCCTACCACAGTGGTTAGGAAGAGTCCTGGGATTGAAGAGTGATGATAGATTGATGATAGGGGGGGTAACAGCAGTGATGGAGCAGAGGGGAAGCAAGGGGACAGTTCCTGCTTCAAAAATGCGATGGACAGTGATGGGATAGAGTGGACAGTGATGCTAGACTGCGCTTGAGCCTAGAGAAATGATCAGATACAAGATATATCTGATAAACAGCAATATAGGAGCTTTAGGCCAGCACTGGGTGACCTACAAGTCCAAAGACAGAGATAGAGCTTATAGACAGTGAGGGAGAGTGAATGTGGTCACTTTATTGAGGGGGAAGCAGACACTTCCTTGCAGCCTTTGGCTGCTGGTTTATATACAGGAGGGGCTGTGGCCCTGTAAGCACAAATGACTAAGTGCTTGGTAAGAGATTGGTAAGAAATTGGTAAGCGATTGATAAGCAGTGTAATCAGGCTGAGTCATCAATGGGGAGAGCCTGAACAAGCTGCTGAGCCAAGGGAAAGAGCAAAAATATAGGTAAAAAGGGGTGTATAACCAAGAATATGGAAAAATCATTGCATGGGGCCCAAAAGAGAGGGGGAGAAAGCATGGGATGAGTAGATCGAAGCTAAGTGAGCATATGCGATGACATAATGCATATGAATCATAGGGGCATGAGTCATGAATTGATAAGCAGCATGATAAGCATGATTGGTAAGTGATTGGTAAGGGGAGTAATGGGGATTAGTAATGCCAAGAGGGGATGAATAATGCGCAGCAGAGTGAGTCAGAGTGAGCCAGAGTGACTCTGTGTGACTCAGACAGAAGGGAAGCACAACCTGTGATTTATTGAACTTTAGATCTGGAGATGAGCTTCTGAAGCAGTGCCACTGATGGGAGTGGCTGGGGGATAATAAAAGAATTGATCCGACCAGAAGAGCAGTGTCAGGGGGCCTGGAATGACAAGTAGAGTCACAGCTGGTCACAGAGTGTCACAAATCCCTTGGATTGAGCTTCTGTAGAGCAAAAACGCGAAATTTGGTGCTCCCGAAGTGCAGTCTTCCCTTGAGCAGTAAGGGGAAGGTTCTGTACTCTATTAAGGCTCCTAAGAAGGGTTCTAGAGCACTGTTTCATTTGTGTTTGTTGCGAGATAGCAGGGAAGAGAATCGCAAGTAGCGGATTCGACGTGTCCAGGGAAGTGAGATGAATGATAGAGGGAGATGGATGTGACAGGACTCTGGGATGAAAGGACCATATGCAGAGGACTCAGGAGACACAGAGACGACCAGGTATGAATTTTCAAGTCTAACGATAGACTTGAGACGACCAAAGTATGTGCACGACGCAGGACTGACAAGGAGAACGCGCTGACTGAGAACGAGAGGGACTGAGGGAGCAGGCTGGGAAGATATGTACCAGACAGTACACAGGAGCTCAGGGAGAGGCTGTCCCAAGAGCAGGACATAGTTGAGGTCTGCTGCAATAGTGGAGAAACGTTCCAGAGAAAATGTGGACTCCATAGTGAGTGATGAAGCGGGTGTCTGGATTGCGGGTGGAATATCTCTGTGGGAAATGAATGGATTTACGTTGGAACTTGACAGGGAGATAGACCACAGTCTAGGCTCCATGATGGTATAGTCACATGATTGATAGCTTCAAAAATGGTGGAGCTATTCAAAATATCGGAATGCCGGCACTGGGTGCCTAAATTTGACATTTGGGCGCTAAAAATGATTCTTCCTTTTCTCCTTTGTTTCTCTATTGTTTCTTCTGCTTCTTTGGTTGTTCTGGTATGGGAGTTGGACTGCAGTAGGTTGCATTCCTCTCTCATACTGAAATGATCATCAATCCTTGGATTCTTCTGCTTCTTGGTGGTTCTTGTGCGAGGGATGACTGCCAGACGATGGCATTCATCTCTTGCTCCAGGATAGTCATTCTTGTGTGATAGATGGCTATGACGAGCTTGTATTCATTCTTCGCATAAGGATAGTCTTGACTTTGCGTGATATGGATAGCGAGGGCTGTCTGTATCCCTCAAGTCGGGACAATCTTTCAACAGATCTTGGGTGTGCGTTCTTCGCATTAGTTTCATCGGCTAACTTTCTCCATGTCCACAGTACCAAACATGTTTGGTGCGTGACAGCGCACCTCCGGGCTGTCTTGGACAACACAATGGCACTAGTGTCTGCGATCCACATCACCTGTTCTCGTACTATGACCCACTCACGCATTACAGCATACTGTAGTTGCATATTGACCTGGCTATCAACGCTACCGGTCACATTACCAGCTGCTAAGCCCATCCCTAACTGCCATATGGCCTGTCACATATACGATTACCTCAAGCTCTTTGGACCTGTGCATTCGTGGTGGTGTTTTCCCTTTGAGTGTCTCATTGGTCATTTACAACATTTACTGATAAACCACAAATTTGTTTGGTACATCACTTCTGATATTCCACTGTCATTCTGACCTTTCAACCAGGAGAACTGGAACAAACCGTACTGGAGTCCTTCATTCAAGGTTCTAGACTCCGACACTGGCTGGCTCGACTGGACTGCCCAACAGCCATCAAGGAATGCAAGGTCCTTTTTGACAAATATATAACTAACAGTGGAGTCTCCAGTGGCGACATATTTTCCGATGTTGCTGGGAGAGCTAAACAAGCTGCACCAACAGATCTCCAGTTGCTCACTTCGCAGAAGTGCATGGTGCTTCATGCACGCACTGATTTTGGCGGCATTGTATTCAGTCGGTATTCCACCCATCAAGGCAACAGCTTAATTATGTTTTATCCAGGTGGGAGCCAATCGTCTCCTCTCATTCCTGGTCGCATCAAATATATCTTCGAAGATAATGGTCGAACCCAGTTGGCAGTTCAACGTCAGCTTCCCGCTGGAGCTGATGGAATCGACCCCTTTCAATTATGCTCAGGTGGATGAAGACTTGGAAGTGGTTCATCTGCAATGGGTGACGTGTCATTATGCTCGATGGCATCTCTCTGAGAAATATGATGTTATACTACCATTGCTGCAGGTGAGTATTGATACTGGCCATTGTACATTTTATTTACACATCACGACTAGTAAGACATTGCTGCAGGTTTTACTTTTCGTTGTTTTCCTCCTATGAGTCTATTGTATGAATACAAGTGTTGGAGCAATACCTATATACGTAGAGGAACTGCTACTCTAACTCACCTGTTGGGTGGAGTGCACAACCAGAGATGGTAGCAGTAGCTGGTTAAGAGCTATTATATTATATAAGCGATGAACACTGTTTATATACAACAAATAGTGTGACGTGTGACTGTGACGCATGACGTGTGACATGTAACATCTACTCTAAAGAGGACTATTACTAAGTCTACACTAATATGGGTTGCAGTCTTATGTGCACTTCGTCGACGGTTTACGCCGGGTGCACGTGCGACTTCAACACTCCCCCTCGCTGTGCTGCACATAGAGCACTTCAGCGAATAAGGCACTAGATGCTGCCAGAGGGAAACTGTAAGCATAGTTGAGCTCTGAACTTCGCAAATTTCTCGTGGGGTATCACTATGCATACCAGTAGAGGGACACTAAATCACCGAAAGAGCAGAATAAACTGTTCAGTACATGGGCCATGGCATGCAGTGGTCACCACTTTGGCATCTACCTTATTGGGACCCTGCGCGACAGCTCGTCGTCGATTCAATACACTGTTTTCTGGAAGGTCTAGCTCAAGCACACTTTCGTGAATACCTTGGTCTTACCACCACTTTTGTGACGAAGGCTCAGTCAGAAGCTGATTTGCACCCTGCGTTCTCCCACACATTCCGTTCCCTCAACATTCCTGAAGCAACAATCCTCTTGAAGAACGACCACATCCACACCAAAAGCATTCAAACCCTTCTTATGAGTGCTATGGATTGTTGCATGGAAGAAGACAATGGTTTGCATGTGGAAGAGTACATTGCTCGTTTGGAAACTAAGCTCATAAACAAGAATTGTGCTGCGCTCAAATTCGTAGCCGAGGGCCTCCAATTACAGCCCCTGTGCAGGGAGGACACAACTAATATGTTGCAGAGGAGGATTTATTTGATTAGGCTCTTCCTCAGGAGCCTCAGGTTCCTCGCGCTTTGGATCGTCATCCTGCGCTTGGGGATGTGGGTAGCCATGGTCGTGTTCCACATCATCATCACTGTCAATATCATCAGGGGGATTCCCTGGTCAATCAGTGGTAGGTTTTGGATTTACCCTTCCAAAAGGGTTCTCGAGAGGTTTGCGCCTGTTCTTAGGGCAGCGAGGGAAATGACGCTCATCAAAGACGGCGTGAGTAGCGGTAAACACTGCATTGGTGGAGCGCATAAACAAAAGGTTGTGCTCATTGCCAGGGGCAACACCGATATAGGTCATAACTTCTGACTTGGGAGCCATCTTATTTGCTTGAGCCGAGGCTGGGAGGTAGACAAAGGCTCCACAGCCAAATACACAGAGGTGGTCAATGTTAGGCAGCTCCCCCTTAAGCATTTCATGGGGGGTGCGCCATTGCAGGCGAGCTACCGGAGTACGGTTGTAAATGTGGGTTGTGTGAGCAAACGCAAATTCCCACCAGGAGTCAGGAATGCAGGCTTGATGCTGCATAGACTCAGCTTTGTCCATGAGAGTGCATCCTAAACGCTCGGCGCGGCCATTCTGCATGGGGGTTCTTGGAGCACTTTGATATATTTTAATTCCTTTCTCAAGGAGTGCTCGATCAAACAGATCAGATTTATATTCCCCGCTGGCATCAGACATCCATCCAACGACGTGCATATCATGTTGGACGCACACCATTTCGAGGAAATCTTTGGCAGCCGTAATCGCTGCAGCTTTGGAGCAAAGAGGCATAGTCCAGGTGTGAGAAGTATAGTCGTCATAGAAGGTGATAATATATTTGAATTTCTGGTACAACGTAACCGGGAAGGATTTGAGATCAGAGTGCACCAGCTCAAAGGGCTTGGAAGCACGTCTTTCATTCTCTGGGAAAGCTCGATTGGGCATTTTGCCAAGAGCACATCCAGGGCAAACACAGTCCTCAGTTGGAAAGTGGATCTCCGGGAAGCGCTGCATATGCTTTTGCGCGCGTCGGAGTACTTCCTTTGAGGGGTGCCCGACTCTCCAGTGCATAATGTCATAATCGACTTTGCTCACGGAGGCAATATAGTTACAGTCGACTCCCTCTTAACACATACCCCTCAGGATAGGCTGTAGGGTATGTGTTAAGAGGGAGTATGGGTTCTTCGAGAGGTCAGTTATGGGGGGTCAAAATGGAGTGGGATTTCAGCCTGCAAATGTACACTGAAATCTGCTATGGTTCTCAACTAAAATAGTCAGTTAATTTAGTATCTTTCATAACCTTCATCTCCCTTGCCCATGTTGCCCATCCTAACAACTCCAACACCACCTCAACCTTGCATGCAATAGGTTCCTTGATCATGTTAACATATTTCTGCAATGTCAACTTAACCTTCCAAATCCTCTCTCATAGTCAGATGCCTTATCCAACACATTGACCACTTGTACTTCATCCACAATATTCCCAGCATTATCCAACCACTCCTCATCACCTTCTGATATGTGATTATTGGCCTTCAGTTCAGCCCCAGGCCTTGCTTTTCAGGCCCATATTTGATTTTGAAGTGATGCTAAGCCCTTTTTTAGTATGTCGACCAGTTTCATGTTGATGGTATTTGTCTTTGGGACCAAAGTTGTAAAGAAAATCCAATGATTATATAATAGAATTTCCTAATTTAGTATTACATTGGCATTAGTCAGCTCTCCCATAACCCATGATTGGACAAAAATAAGTATGGGGTATGGGTTATGGGTTATGGGTTATGGTTACAAATTCCCTGCAAACCAACTTGGGAAATAGAAAAATGTATGTGTTTTGAGGAGGTATGGGTTATACCTGGTATCTGTTAGGAGGGAGTCGACTGTATGCACATGCATCAAGGAAAAGAAGCTCAGCCTACTTGATTATGTAACCTATTTAACTTATTTCATCCTCTCATTCTCAACACTAACTTGGTCACGACCCGTTCATTCGCAGCGAGAGTGTTATGCATCAATGCATCATCCCCCGGTCCCCTTACTCAATCCAAATTCTCTATGTCCCAGTGGTACTGTCGGCCATATACTGCGTAACCCAAGCGTAACAGAAAATCCTGTGCTGCCAACATTGCCACATGGACCTCACACATGCCTCTGGTGATCAAGTAGGCACTCTAAGTGATGCGACTTACCAACACTAGTCTAGCGCAGCGCCCAAATCTCTAACATTGATCAGAAACAGGACAAATGCATAGCATTTCTCGGGGGAAATTCCAAGTCTGCAGGGGAGTTCCTTCCTGGGAGAAGAACCTGCGTTACGTATTTACTATTAAGCAGCAAAACTGCGATGGCTGGCAACTCCATGGTTTATATACTGATCTCCTCCACAGCCATTAGCTTTGATTCGCATCCTGTGTCAAGTTCTCACTTTCTTCCACCATGTTACTTAAAATCTGTTCGGACAGCTACCACCACGGACCTACTTGGGATTTCAGTCTGCTGGTTTCATTGATGGTACATGACTTTGTTCCTTTAGCCAGCCTTTACCAGCGATAGTTCCCATTACGAGCGGTGGTCTTCAAGACAGATGCCTCTCTTGGTTGGTCAACTTGCCCTTATAGGTTCTCAGGTTGGTTGATATTATTGGCTCTCTGGAGCTCTGGTATTATTTATCATTTTGTTCGCTGTCCAAAGTTAAGATCCACATGCTCAGTGTTCCAGTCTGTCATGTGCATCATATTTATGGAGTACATACACAAGCACCTGATCTGAGTCCACTCATACATCACTTATCCCTACCATCCTCATCTTTACCTCGATCTCCTCGCGAAGCATCACAACTCTGCTATCAAGGCGCGACGACAGATCCGCCTCGCGCGTGCACAGCGCATGCGCCCTCTGGAGTGCCTCCCGCACACTCCGGATTGCACGACGCCATGTATCAAGCACTGCGCTCATCCCACTGTCTTCCTCGCCCACATCGTAATATGATTTGACTCCTCATCACCCAGCGCAGACGCCCCCGCTTCCGCCTCCGCAGCAGCCCTTGCGCCCACATGTGACCTCGACCCAACCACATCTGTCGTCGCCGGCTAATGACGTTGTATGGACACACTGCATAGTTTGTGGGTGGTCCGGACAACAGGCAAGCCACTTCTTCACAATATATACATGGTTTTGACGCATATGCTGACTATCTCCAGCCAGCTTCATTTACGCTTTCTCCGCCATCACCATCACCTCCGTTTCGGCCGCCAGCCGTCTCGCCCTCAACGCTCGCCGCAACTACCTCGTCTGCGCCCTCCACTCGTCCAAAGACGATTCGTCGACTTGGGACCTTGATTGGCACGTTTCGCAGTACTTATACATCAACGTTGTCGATGCTGACCCTTTTCCATTGATTGGCAGGCGCTTGCTTGATTTGGCGCCATCAGGTGAGTATTCTGACATTCATCACTTCATTTCCAGCGATTTGCGAGTTGTTTGCAGCACTGTACGTCTGTATGCGCGTTTGACGACGACAACCTCCACCTCAATGGTCACGAGTGACAACAGCACTAGCCACCACTTCCACTTCAATGACGGACCATCATGGCGGCCACAACAACGTTACCCACCAAGTCACACGCAGCAACATGTAGCCAATGGCACGATGATAATGGCAACAACGGCCAACACCTCCACCGCTGTGATCGATGACAGCGATCGTGAGCAGCTGCTAGCAACGACGACGAACTAACGGCAACCCATAAGTATTAAATTCTGTTACTAGGATGACCAGAGACAAACTCACGTATATAGCATCATCCAAAGCGCCGCGTTGAGGGATAGCTACCAATGCAGGCTGGTGGTTCATTGCGACGTTAATAGAAGCCATCCTGTAGGTGCCCTCAGGCAGGCCATTGGTGACATTGGCGTACAGTAAGCCATTTGCATCTGCCTTCCCGTTCAAACCCGCGAAGAATGCGAACTTGGTGGGATCAGTGGGCGTCACCTGCGTCAGATTGTCGAGCTTCTCAATGACAATATGGGAGTGACCCATGATGTTGCCGGTGGTCATATTAAGCTGCTGAGGCGCGGCATACCAGTTGGCATCTGGGTTGACAAAGAAGCCAGTCTCCAAGCCTCTGATGGCCAGAGCGACTTGAAAAGTCGTATTGGGCAGAATAACGGCCAAGTTGGAGGGGCTGACAAACTTCGCACTAGGCATGTTGGAAGTGGACGGAATAGCACCCATTGGAGCAGGGTTGCAAGAACCGGACTTGATCTGAGAACCGTTTGTAATCGGCAGATTGAGCGTCGCACAGTAGTTGATAAAATTATTGGTGGACGTGAGAGAAGGTGTTATGTGAGGTTTTGAACCATTCCCACTTGTACCATCATTTGTAAAGCCAGTAGCAATAACAGACTGGAGGAGGGTGAAAGAACTCTGGGGGTCGGTCGAGTTCGCAGGAGCGCCAGGAGTAATACCGTTGGTGCCATTCCCTGGACTGCCTGTGGCATCAGGTATCATAGCCCTGTCATAGATGCTACTGGGTATGCGTTGTATAAGGTCAGGCCGAGCAGAAACAATGGAGGCGACGACGAGGGTCGCGAAGGAGATGAACTTCATCTTGTCAATGGTCCAAGTGTGAGGTGAATTGGGGGCGTGTAAAGGGACAACGGCGAGCGTTGGCCAGTGGGTAAGCCAAAAGAAAACAGATACCGGTCTGGAAGAGAAACGTAGGCGATATGTAGGGGAATTCGAAAGAGCGCCTCTAGATCTAGTATGTCTAGTAGCATAGAGCCTTACCATAAACAATGGAACCAAAAAGACGCAATGTAAGACAGTTCATCGCACAATAGACGACTTACCTGCCATGCACTTGCGCCGATCTCACCTTCCAACAGAAGTTCATACCATCATAGACATGCCAATCAAGGAACAGGCTCAGGAGTGCGCCCCGCTTTCGTAACAATGATTTAACTACTTGATTACTTGATTATGTAACCATTTAACTTCTCTCATCGTCTCATTCTACTAACTTGGTCACGACCTGTTCATTCGCAGCGAGAGTGTTATGCATCAATGCATCCCAGTCCCCCTACTCAATCAAAATTCTCTATGTCCCAGTGGTCCTGTCAGCCATATACTGCGTAACCCAGGCGTAACAGAAAATCCTGTGTTGACGTTGCCACATGAACCTTACACGTGCCTCTGGTGATCAAGTAGATATTCTATGTAAGTGTATGTGACGCTTACCAACATTAGTCTAGCGCAGCGCCCAATCTCTAACGTTGATCAGAATCAGCATTTCTTGGGGGAAATTCAAGTCTGCAGGGGAGTTCCTTCTTGGGAATTCCAGTGAAGAACTTGCGTTGCGTATTTACTATTAGGCAGGAAAACTGCGATGGCTGGCAACCCCATGGTTTGTACCACATAGCGAACCAGAAAATAGCGCCGTCATGGACGGCAGGCATCTTGCCCAGACAACCACACTAGGGCTCCGTGAAAAACTCCAGCCGGGAGTTACTGACATGTTATTAACCTAGGAAGGTCTGGGGGGGTTATTGACACGAGTTAATAACTAGTTATTGACACATTACATAATCATAGTTTCTTTCGCCATTCTCACTCTCAGGCGTCCCAAGACCTTTCTATGGCGTGTTCCACCGGTGTATCAGACAGACGGCGTCATGCCATCAACGTGTACGAACGCCAAAAGTACAATGAGCAGATTTGACGTCGACGGCAATGACCTTTTTTTTGCTAATCATTTTCATTTACAATTTACAATCATGACCATATCACCCAATGTGAATCAACAATAGGCCACCACGACCACCACCCACATGACGATGACGACGACGGCTGTGACCAGCCAATACCGGTGGGCGTATATCCTCTGCTTTGCCCACCCGAGTGGCCCCTTCATGTCCTCCGCAATATATACTGCAACCTCCTGCAGCTGACTGCCGAGTCCCAACGCATCATGTTGCAGTGGAATTCTGCCTCTCGTCGACACACCCACCCTGCTGCATGTTAGAATTCGCGGGCTGGGGCGATCGGGGTGACCACGATGGGCGGATGGGTGCGAACCAGGTCCAAACATGATGATATACACGGTACAACTACAAAGTATTTATTTTGTAGGTAGAACAGGTAATATATCAAAAACTAATATGTGCTAATATGTCTTGTGAGTTTGACACATAGGGACTAATATTCTGACACTGTGCTCCTCGCTGTGTATATCCATGGACATCATGGGGTTTGATCTGTCCAATATCATCATTGCTGGCGACTCTGCAGGAATCCTCACACTTGCACTCACACATTATCTTGTTGAGAACAAGGGTCATGCAGACACTGGTGCCCCTCCACTGCCAGCACTGCCTGGTCATCTCTTGCTGATACCACCACATGACAATGACAATGACAATGATAATGGTCAGCCAACTACTACACATTTACTTACTATGACAGCCACGACCACAACTGCCAACAACGACGATGGCTGGCCACCACCACCAGCACAATGATATTGATGGCCAGCACAACTACTCATGTTACAATGTCAACAGCTCAACCACCCACAAGCATGATGGCAAGTGCCATCACCACTCACTACTGACAATACCACCACCACCGCTCATCACTGATGACATTGCCACCACGGCCACCAATGAGTACCAGTACCAGCACTGCTCACTGCTGAGGACACCACCGTCACCATCAACATTGACAGTGGCCCAACCACTCCAGCATGACCATGACCACCATCTGCATGACAACAACAACAGCCTGCTACACCACCACCACTACTGCACGTTGATGTCAATAACCCAACCACCCTGCCACCACCTGGTCCACCGCCACCCACTGGATGATGGCCCCACAACCACACCATGTCAATGATGTTATTTGGACTATTATTATTACTAGTATTATTATTACTATTATTACTATTACTATTACTGTTATTATTATTAGTATATTAATGAGATCCCTTGCTTTTGTTTGTATCTATTTGTCCCTACACTCTAACCATGCTGTTTTGCCTCATCCCCACACCCCCTATATGTACTGTTTGCCCCCCTTGCCTCCCAAATGTGTCATCTACTTTGGATCATTATTCTTCAGCTATCATATGATCAGACTTGACTGCTTCAGGCTGTTCTTTT
Source organism: Scleroderma bovista (assembly GCA_037178675.1). Lineage (NCBI taxonomy): Eukaryota > Fungi > Basidiomycota > Agaricomycetes > Boletales > Sclerodermataceae > Scleroderma > Scleroderma bovista. The sequence goes on from JAYMGJ010000763.1 coordinate 30,328, forward strand.
GTTTCTCTCGAGTCACCTGCTGATTAGGTTTGAGTAGTTAGACTCTTATGTCCTGCTTCCACACCTGACTGTCCTATTTCCAGGTATAACACCTGACCACTGCCATCCAAAATGGTCCTATGATAAGTATCTGTGGGTAAGCTCTGTAGCATACATCATGTGGCTCTGACCACCAATATAATAGTAACCCCATATGCCAGGTTCATCACAAAAATGCACCCTCAGTCATGTTTGTGGGCACTCATTCACCTTCAATGAAGGCACACTACCACAGCCTCCTGACTCATCAACATGTGCGATGACAGCCACCACCCAGGGACAGCCACTATCACTGCGATTGGCGATGGCCACCACCACAGCATCTAGCATCAATGAGAATGACAAGGCATGCCAAGGCATCGCTCACACCTGTTGCTAGCACCAGGACCAGGACCAGGACTGCAGCACCCCATAGCTGCACCTGGGGCCACCATGACAATCACTGCGACAACAACTGAAGAAACGTTAACCACAACATCAGCAAGGTGACAATTTCTCTGACAGCACTTAGGTCCCTTAACAGTCTGAAATGGTCTGACATGACTTAACAGTCTGGGAGCATCTGGCATCAGACTGGGAGTTCTGGAATCAGACATTTAAGACCAGTCAGACCAGTCAGACCCCCCAGACAGTAAGTCAGTCAGACACTTAAGACCACCCAGACCAGTCAGACCAGTCAGACCCCCCAGAGAGTAAGTCAGTCAGTCATTTAAGACCACCCCAGACCAATCAGATCAGTCAGACCCCCCAGACAGTAAGTCAGCCAGACATGTAAGACCACCCAGACCACCCAGAGCCATCAGACCCCTCAGATAGTAAGTCAGTCAGACACTTAAGACCACCCAGACTAGTCAGACTCCTCTGACAGCAAGTCAGTCAGACACTTAAGACCACCCAGAGCAGTCAAAGCAGTCAGACCCCTCAGGCAGTAAGTCAGTCAGACATTTAAGACCTGTCAGATCAGTCAGAGCAGTCAGACCCACAAGACAGACAGTCAGTCAGTCAGTCAGACCAGTCAGACCAGTCAGACCCCTCAGACAGTAAGTCAGTCAAACACTTAAGACCATCCAGAGCAGTCAGAGCAGTCAGACCCCCCAGACAGTAAGTCAGTCAGTCATTTAAGACCCTGCCAAACATGTCAGACCAGTCAGACTGATCAGACCCACCAGACAGTCAGACCATTCAGATACTCCAGACCAGTCAGAGTGGTCAGAGTGGTCAGACCCCCAGACAGTTAGGCCAGTCAGACACTTCAGGCCACTCCAGACCAGTCAGATTCCCCAGACAGTCAGGCCAGTCAGACACTTCAGACTGTGTCAGATCAGTCAGAGTGGTCAGAGTGGTCAGACCCACTAGACAGCCAAGCCAGTCAGATAGTTCAGACCAATCCAGAGCAGTCAGAGCAGTCAGAGTGATCAGACCCCCCCAGACAGTCAGGCTAGTCAGACACTTCAGACCACCCCAGACCAGTCAGACCAGTCAGACTGGTTAGACCCCCCAGGGTGTCAGACTATCAGACACCCCAGACCACTTCAGACCGGTCAGATTGGTCAGATTGGTCAGATCTGCCAGACAGTCCAACCAGTCAGATATTTCAGGCCACTCCAGACCAGTCAGAACAGTCAGAGTGGTCAGACCCTTCAGGTAGTCAGGTCAGTCAGACACTTCAGGCCACTCCAGACCAGTCAGACCCCCCAGACAGCCAGGCCAGTCAGATGCTTCAGACTGCTTCAAAGCAGTCAGAGCAGTCAGACCCACCAGGTAGTTAGGTCAGTCAGATACTTCAGGCCATTTCAGAGGTGTCAGAGTTGTCAGAGTTGTCAGACCCCCTAGGCAGTCAGACCAGTCAGACACTTCAGACTGCTCCAGATCAGTCAGAGCAATCAGAGCAGTCAGACACTTCAGACTTCTCCAGATCAGTCAGAGTGGTCAGTGGTCAGACCCACCAGGTAGTCAGGCCAGTCAGACAGTCCAGACTAGTCAAAGTGGTTTAGACCAATCAGACCAGTCAAACATTTAAGACCCTGCCAGACATGTCAGACCAGTCAGACTGATCAGAACCCCCAGACAGTCAGACCAGTCAGACACTTCAGATCATTCCAGACCAGCCAACCAGTCAGACTGATCAGACCCCCTAGGGTGTCAGACTGCCAGATAGTCCAGACCAGTCAGAGCAGTCAGAGTGGTCGGACCCCCTCAGACTGTCAGACTGCCAGACTGGCCAGACAGATCAGACACAGACAGTCAGACCAGTCAGACACTTCAGATCATTCCAGACGGGTCAGAGCAGTCAGACTCTCCAGCTAGTAAGGTTGTCAGATAGATAAGACCATTCAGAGTAACCAGCACAATCAGGCCCTGCAGATAATAAGTCACTCAGAAAGTTTAGACCACCCAGACCATCAGACTGTCAGACAGTCCATATGAGTCATAGCAGCCAGATACCCCAACCAGTAAGTTAGTCAGACAGTCAAGACCATTCAGACCATTCAGACCATTCAGAAAATGTGATTAACAGACAAAACCTAATAGTCAATCATTGTTGTTACATATGTCTCAAGAACAAGCAATAGTGTAACAATATATTCATGTAACTAATCTATAATTGTTAGGGGTCCCTATTGTCATTTAGGCATGGGTCATCATTGCCTAGGGGACAGGTTGCCACCATGGTTGTCAACAGTGATGCTGGCAGTCAAATCACCTTGTTTACAAGGTCACTGCATGTGGAAATTGTAGATGCTTTTTTCAACATCCATGCAATTGCCTGTAGTAACAAAACTCTGCTGTGGAAAAAGCCATAGTTTGGAGGCCACTTCACAAGTGTACCAGCTCTCTATAGTTAAGAAGGTGAATGGCACAGTCATTCAGATTGGCTTGTGCCAAGGGGGTTAGTTTAGAGATATATGAGCATGCACATAAACAAGGTGCCTGCCATCGGTGATGGCTTTGTTCTGGTTAAAGGTGTATGGGTGTTAGGTCCTAGCAGAGTTTGAAACACCTAGTGGTCCTCCTCTACTATGAATTATTTTATTTTATTTTATTTTATTTAATATTTGGCTGACCCATACACCTTTAGCTAGAGTGCCCAGATTAATAATTAATCTGAACAGATTAATCTGTTCCTATCCTCTGCATTTGAAATTAGGGCTATACAAATGCAGAGGATAGGAACAGATTAATATCCATTCACCCCTGCCTGTGGACAACACAAATTTGACCACATGCTCATACTGGGTCAATCCAGTGTCAGCAGTATAGTAGCAATAACACATCAATACCAAAAAAAGAGCCATTAAAACAAAACAATTTTTATTGTATCAAGGTATGACATGGACTAAATACTATATTAAATAAATTGCGCCGCCGCCGCCATCGTGTGATCATCGACGCGGGGTGGTGGGTGGTAGTGGGTCGGTGTCGTCGCCGTTGTCGCGTTGGTGGGCCAGTGTGGTGGTGATCAGTGTTTCGCGTTGTCGACGCAGTTGGGTGGTGGACACGTCATTGGCCGTTGTCGTTGCGTTGGTGGTCGACGACGCCGGTGGCGGTAGTGGAGGCTGTCGTGGTCGTCGGTGTTGGTGGCCATGTCGACGACGTTGAGGGTGGGGTGTGGTCATCGTCGTCGTCGCAAATGGTGGTGGGGACGTCGTCGTCATCACGTTGGTGGTGGCCGTTGTCGTTGTCGACGCTGGTGGTGGAGTGGGTGGTGGGTGTCGTCGTCTCGCACTCGCCGTCGCCATCCTCGCCCTTGTCGCATCAACCTCGTTGTCCTTGTCCTCGTTGTCCTTGTCCTCGTTGTCCTTGTCCTCGTCGGGTCATCCTCGCCGTCCTCGTCGTGTCGTCCTCGTCGTCATCCACGCGGGTGTTGGTGATGGTGGGGTTGGGCAATTTGCTGGTGGTGGTGGTGTCGTCGACGGCTACGACGCTGGGGCTGGGGTGGTCACCGTTGTCGACGACGACACTGGTCGTCGTCGTCGCTGCGGGTGCTGCAGGTGGTCGTTGTCAGTAGTGGTTGGTGGATGCGAAGAACTTACCTTTGTGCAGAGCGCGGGACTTAGAAAAAAAATGCAAACTTTCTCTACATAAGTCCCGCGTCACCACTCTGCCTCCCATTCAACCACGACGACGACGACGCGTCGACCACCACCACCCACGACCACCACCACCACCCACGACCACGACCACCACCCACGACCACGACCATGACCACCACCCACGACGACAAACGACTCGCTATCAGGTACGTACCATCGCATGCAGCGCCCACCACTAACACGCGACCATGACAGCCCCAGCATCGTCTCTAACGGACGACCGTGGACGACGACGACGCCCACCCCTACGTCGTCTCTAGCGGGCGACCGTGGACGACGACGACGCCCACCCCTACGTCGTCTCTAACGGACGACCGTGGACAACGACAACGCCCTCCCCTACGTCTTCTCTAGCGGACGACCGTGGACGACGACGACGCCCACCCCTACGTCGTCTCTAGCGGGCGACCGTGGACGACGATGACGCCCACCCCTACGTCGTCTCTAACGGACGACCGTGGATGACGACGACGCCCTCCCCTACGTCGTCTCTAACGGACGACCGTGGACGACGACGACGCCCTCCCCTACGTCTTCTCTAGCGGATGACCGTGGACGACGACGACGCCCTCCCCTACGTCTTCTCTAGCGGATGACCGTGGACGACAACGACACCCTCCCCTAACGGACAACGGACCATAACCACCCATCCCAGCGTCGTCTCTGACGGACAACGGACGACGCTCAACGTCGACGACCTGCGTCAACGTTGCAGGCAACCACCTGGACGACGATGATGACCCCACCACCACCAGCGACGACAACCACGATGTCGACACCCCCCGCGTCCGCCATCCCCAGCACTTTGCCCGAAGACGACGACAACATTCTCCCAGCCCCAGTGTCGTCTGGCGACCGCGACGACGCGTACCCGTGTCCCCCAGCCCCAGCATTGTCGACACAGCCATCACCCACACCCACATCGGCGTCGATGACGCGACTATTACGCTACCAGAATCTATGATGCCCCCCCTCCATTCATATATAATATATATTTATTG
>JAYMGJ010000764.1:0-21690 GCA_037178675.1 Scleroderma bovista
TCCCATCTTCACTGGGGCCTGGCATTGGACCTGGCAAATCTGGTTCAACTTCCTCTTCCATGCTTACCTCCTTCTCTTTCACCACTGGCAATGCCTTCCCCTTCCCCTTCTCAAACTGCTCACCATTGGCCGATCGTTCACGGAGCTTGTACCACCGATGGTTCTGGAACTCGGCATCCGTCACGTTGCGCATGGGCTCCCATAAAGGCCACTTCTTCGTCTGCCGAACAATCGCCGGGTTGGGCATGAATCGTTCCGCTGCCATAACATGCGTTGGCATGACGAAGCCGGCAGGGAGGTCTTCAACCACGGCTTCCACTAGTTTCTAGAATATAGTTAGCATTTGGCTGACATGTATCTTACACCACTTACCACCTGATTCCATACAATATCCACCACTTTCCACCAATACACCGTGTCATTTGTTGTCTTGAGTCCGTCCGTGTAGGTAGTGATCTGTTGCGCGGCGTTCTGGACAACACGTTCCGCATTCAGAGAGGCAATGGAGGTTTGGTCTGCCCCGTCGAGAATGGAGACGTTGGAGGAGTTGGTGGGATTAGACATTGAGATGAACTATGTGAACGGGAACGATGCGGAGTAATGGGTGAGTGGTTCGGAAACGGTGCAGATAATATGACACTCGGGATGCTTACATAAACACTTCCCGTGTATGACACAAACCCTGATCAAGTACAATAGAGTTTGATGGAAATACAGCTACCGCATGTGGACGGAAATACAATGCCAACAGGACATAGATCCTGTGTAACAATGAGGACCGTGCATTGAAAGTGTATTTGCAATATTGATCGAATCAAATATTCCGGCCTGCCTGGCTGTTCACAAACCACTCCGGCATCATATTCGGTTGCTTGATCTGCCGTGTGGAACTCTAAGCTATGTCCGCATTGTCTCACCCGTTTCTACCTAACTAATTATCACCATTAAGCCGGGGACGTCAATTATATAACAGTAAACCTAACTGGCCACACCGTACCCCTGTCACGACCGCGTGACGCCTCGTGACTCCGCAAGGCCTCTAGTCTGTTGTAAACTCAAGTCCGATCGTAATCGCACACCTCCGACGCTATGTATCCATCTCCGCTCCGACTATTGACGCTCCGTCTCCTTTTGGTATATAGTTCCGCGCCTATGCCTCCGGTTATCGTATGCTTCCGTTCCGTCTCTGTTCCTGTTTCCTTTGTTCCCGTTTTAGATTAGATATGATTACTCATAGCTGTGATCCGTTAACCTTTTGATCCGTTACGCTTATCACTGATCTCCGTTCCGTGTATGTTACTCATCCGTTTGTCATCCGCAGACTCTTACCTACGTCTCCGCTGTGTTTCTCTCCGCTTCTCGGTTACTGTACATTCCCGATGTAAAGTATAAGTACTCCGCACGCTGAGGGGATTGTCCCTCAGTTCGAATATCAGCTTGAATACCTCCCGCGAACTCTCCTCTGCCCTCCTCTGTCTCCTCTGCCTTCTGGCAACTCCGACCTTCGTCGGACCTCCGTCTCTCTGTCCCTTAGTCCTCCGAAATACGAGGACGCAGGTATCGCAAGGGCGCAGCACATACGCTGAAGCCAAGTCCTCAAACCCTTCCGCATCTCCTCCACCTGTCGTCGACAACCCTTCGCACTTAACTCCGCTTGCGTCGGAGTTCGTCGGAGGAAACGGTTCTGACAGTATATTCGAACTCACTCTTGCACACCTGCTAATTACTCTCAACCATGACTAGTCGCTCAATCATAACTACCCGTGCTCAGTCTCGTGCGCTCGAAGAGCGCCAGGAGGCGCTCAATGCGCCCTCCACTTCCCGAAATGACTTGGCCGAAGAAGGAGAGTTCCTCTCCTTCTCCAATCGCAATACTCCGCCTGGGGCTCCCGCCCCCGATCCCACTACTCCAACCCCCGCTCCGCGCCGCCCCAACGAGTCTGGAGTTTACTCCACGCATCGTTTCGACAACGCCTTGGATATCTACGGTGACAGCTACCCTGGTGGCGATGGTGGTGGCGGCGGAGATAGCAACCCGCCTTCTCCCAACCCACCAGATGTCCCGCTACCAGACTCCCCTATCCCTTCCGCCTCAACTCCGACTCTGGACCCGCTGCTCCTATTCGCACAAGCGGTCCAGGCGCTGACCAAAGTTGCTACGGCATCTGCCGACCGCGACTCCTCTTCTGGTCGCACCAAAGTCCGCGAACCTGATACGTTTGACGGGACCGATCCGCGCAAACTCCGCGCTTTCCTTGTTCAGTGCGAACTGAACTTTCAGGATCGCCCCAAGGCTTTCGCCTCCGACCGCGCTAGGGTCACCTTCGCGCAGTCGTACCTAAAGGGCATGGCCCTCGAATGGTTCGAACCGGACCTACTCAACTCCGCCAATCCCCGTGCCCGTCCGCTATGGATGGACAACTACGCCCAGTTCGTCTCCGAACTGAAGTCCAACTTCGGCCCGCACGATCCCGTCGGAGACGCCGAACATCAGTTGGACAACCTGTCCATGAAAGAAGGACAAAAGATCAACAAGTACGTGGTTGAGTTCAACCGCCTCGCTGGCCAAGTCCGCGGCTACGGCGATGGCGCCCTCCGCCACATTTTCTACAGCGGTCTCCCCGACCGCATCAAGGACGAAATCTCTCGCGTTGGCAAGCCCCGCACCCTTGATGGTTATCGCACTCTCGCGCAGACCATCGACGCCAGGTACTGGGAGCGCAAATCTGAAGTTGCGCGCCAAAGCAAGACCTCCACCTCCTCGTCGTCCAACTCCGCCTCCAAAGGCACCTCCTCCGCCTCGTCCGACTCCAAGGGTAAAACCAAGGAGAAGGACAACAAGAACAAGAGCTCCGACAAGTCGAAGAGCTCCTCCGGCGCCAAACCCGCCTCCTCCGAAACCCCTGCCCATCTTGGAAAGGATGGCAAGTTGACCGAGGAAGAGCGCCAGCGGCGCATCAAGGACAAGCTCTGCATGTTCTGCGGACAGCCAGGCCACATGGCCAGGGACTGTCCAAAGTCCACCTCCAAGAGCTCTAAGGCCAAGGCCCGCGCTGCCAAGGCCGTGACTCCCGCTGCTGCGGAGTCAAAAAATTAGACAGCAGCTCCCAGAACTCCGCACAAGCTGGGGGTTGCGTTGACTCCGACTGTGCACCTACGGAGTTACGCCTCAACGCGTCCGCTCTCTCCGATCCCAACTCCCTTATGCCCTCCGTCACGATTACGTCCCCTGTCGCTACTCCTCCTGTTTCCACTCTCGTTGACTCTGGCTCTAGCCACTGTTTCATAGATAGCAAATTTGTTAATAAACACTCTCTCGAAACCTACGCAATCGCTCCGCTTGAACTCCGCCTCCTAGACGGTTCTACGAACACCTTCATTACTAAAGCCATCGAACTCGACATTCAGTTCTCCACAGGCGAAGTCAACTCCGAAACATTCTACGTAACTCCGCTGGATTCCTCCTGCGTGCTGGTCCTCGGACATAGCTGGCTCACCCACTACAATCCGTTGATTGACTGGGTTTTGGGCCACATTGAATTCTGTAAAGGCACACTGCGAATGCCCGCATCCCCGGTACCTCCTTCTGTCGAGTCCGCCTCTGCGACTGCCCCCACGGCTCCGCCACCTGAGGACTCATCTCTGCCCTCTGATTCCGACTCGCCTCAGTTGACCGCTCCCTACGTTTCGCTGATAGGCGCTGCTGCATTCGCGCGCGCTTGCAAACTCACGGGATCTACCAACTTCACGCTGTACATCCGCCCAGAAGAAGCGAAGCTCCGCTCAGCCTCCGCTGCCACTCCTGTCGATTCTCCCAATCTCTCCGCTGTGCCAGAAGTCTACCATGACTTCGCTGACGTCTTCAGCAAGGCAAAAGCTACCACGCTCGCTCCGCATCGCGAGTATGATCTCCGAATCGATTTGGAGGAAGGCGCTAGTCCTCCACTGGGCACTGTGTACTCCCTTTCACAGACTGAATTAGGGGCGCTCCGCACATTCATCGACGAGCACCTCTCCTACGGCTTTATTCGACAGTCGACCTCCGCTCATGGAGCTCCTGTCCTGTTCGTACGCAAAAAGGATGGATCACTCCGCCTCTGCGTCGACTACAGAGGACTGAACAAAATATCAAAGAAAGACCGCTACCCACTCCCTCTCATCTCCGACCTCCTCGATTCCCCCAGCAAGGCAAAGATCTACTCAAAGATCGATCTCTGCCACGCGTATCACTTGGTCCGCATCGCTGAAGGGGATGAATGGAAGACCGCGTTTCGCACGCGGTATGGTTCCTTCAAGTGGAATGTCATGCCTTTCGGCTTGACCAATGCTCCCGCGGCTTTCCAGCGATTTGTTAACAGCATTCTCTCTGACATGCTTGATGTCTGTGTTGTCGTCTACCTAGACAACATCCTTATCTACTCCGAAGACATCGAATCGCATCAACAGCATGTCCGCGAAGTCCTCCGACGCCTCCGCAAGCATAATCTCTTTGCTAAGCCAGAGAAGTGCGAATTCCATACCACCTCCACCGAATACCTGGGCTTCTGCCTCTCCCCCGATGGCCTTTCCATGTCCGCTGACAAAGTCAAAGCCATCTCCGACTGGCCAGAACCCCGCAAGGTAAAGGACATCCAGTCCTTCCTCGGTTTTGCGAATTTCTACCGTCGTTTCATCTTCAACTACTCCGACATCGTCATACCTCTCACGCGGCTTACCCGCAAAAACATTCCTTGGAATTTTGGTGAGGACTGTCGCTCCGCCTTTAACCTCCTGAAGAAGGCCTTCACCTCCGCTCCTATCCTTACCCACTGGGTCCCTGACGCTCCGCTGACTGTGGAGACCGATGCTTCGGACTACGCCATTGCTGGAATCCTTTCCATCACTGGCTCCGACGAGGTCCTCCGCCCTGTCGCATACTATTCGCGGACTCTGTCCGCCCCTGAGCTCAACTACGACACCCATGACAAGGAGCTTTTGGCCATCTTCGAGGCCTTCAAGCACTGGCGACACTACCTTGAGGGCTCCGCCACTCCGGTCGACGTGGTCACTGACCACAAGAATTTGGAGTATTTCTCCAGCTCCAAGGTCTTGACTCGGCGTCAAGCCCGCTGGTCGGAGTATCTCTCCCAGTTCAACCTCGCCATCCGCTTCCGCCCTGGACGCCTCGGAGCTAAACCCGATGCCCTCACTCGACGCTGGGACGTCTACCCAAAAGAGGGGGATAGGGACTACGCTCGGGTCAACCCACACAACCTCCGACCCATGTTCACCCAAGAACAACTCGCGTCCTCCCTTAGGGCAACCATTCTCCTCACTCCGGCAATCCGCGCTGCCATCCTCGTCGACGTGGAACAACTCCACAAAGACATCCTCGCAGCCCTCCCCTCTGATCCCGTCGCGCTCAGTCACAAGTCCGACTCATCCGATTCTCGGTGGTCAACGGACTCCGCTGGCTTGCTCCGCCTTGATGATAGGATCTACGTGCCGGACACCAACGACCTCCGCCTCAGAGTCCTCCGCTACAAGCACGACCATCCGCTCTCCGGCCACTTCGGCCAGAACCGCACTTTGGAACTAGTCCGCCGGGAATATACCTGGCCAGGTGTCCGCACCTTCGTAAAAGACTACGTAAGTTCCTGCACATCCTGCGGACGTGCTAAGGTCCCTAGGCACAGACCCTACGGCCTACTAAAACAACTCCCGATCCCCGCTCGCCCATGGCATTCCATATCCATGGACTTCATCGAGCAACTACCTTCTTCCGATGGATTCACCTCCATCCTAGTCGTCGTGGACCGCCTCTCGAAGCAAGGAATATTCATTCCGACCTACGACACCATCACTTCCCCTGAGCTTGCCAAGCTCTTCGTCGCGCATGTGTTTTCCAAACACGGAGTACCCACCCATGTCACCTCCGACAGAGGTTCGGAGTTCGTCTCTCACTTCTTCCGATCACTCGGAAAAGCACTCGGAATGACCTTACATTTCACCTCTGGCTATCACCCAGAAGGAGATGGTCAAACCGAGCGGACGAACCAAACACTCGAGCAGTACCTCCGAATCTACTGCAATTATCAACAAGACAACTGGGCCGAACTCCTCCCACTTGCGGAGTTCGCGTTTAATAACTCCCCTAGCGCAACCACTGGTGTCTCACCCTTCTTCGCTAATAAAGGCTACCACCCCGACATCGCAGTCAACTCCGACTTGGGCCTCAGTTCTTCCCGCGCTCAAGAATATACCTCCGACCTCAAAGAACTCCATGAGTTCCTCCGCTCTGAGATGGCCCTTGCGCAACAGCGCTACCAAGGCCCCGCAGATGCGAAAAGATCAACTCCGCCGGATTTCAAGATAGGTGATCAAGTCTATGTGAAAGCAAAGTATTTCAGGTCTACACGCCCATCCAAGAAGCTCTCCGACAAGAATTTCGGACCCTTCGAAATAATAGCCAAACCTGGATCGCTCTCCTTCACGCTCCGACTTCCCGACACCATGAAGTCCGTGCACCCAGTATTCCACGTGTCTCAACTCGAGACCTCCCACCAAAGCAGTATTCCCAATCGCGTCCAATCTCCGCCACCTCCGATCGAAGTCGACGGAGAAGTCGAATACGAAGTCGAAGAAATCCTAGACTCCAAGATCGACCGCAGAAGACGCCACTGCCAACTCCTCTACTTAGTCCGCTGGGCTGGCTACGCCGGTACAGATGAAGAAACATCGTGGCTCCTTGCCACTGAGCTCGACCATGCGTCGGAGCTCGTCGAAGATTTCCATCACAAGTACCCAGGCAAACCTGGTCCGCACAAGTCCGCCTAAATCATCCTGCCACATCCGAACTCACTCCGATATCTTACAAATCCGCAAAAATACTCCATTCAAATAACAAAAACGGTAGTACAAAAGTAAAAAAAAAATATATGCAGTTAGTCCGTCAGTCATCCTCTCCCTCCGCGTCGGCCATACCATCTTCATCGTCCGCCTCCGCTCCTTTCTCGACCTCGGTCGCCTTCGCCGCCTCCAACTCCCTCCGCGTCGACCCTGTCGACGACCCTTGGACAAAGGGCGCCCGCACCAACGTGCCAAGGCGCCACATGTCCTCCGCCCGCTGTTGCTCGATCTCCAATCGAGCCCTCTCCATCTCCACCCTCTCGTCCTCCCTCGCCGACCGCCTCCTTTCGAGCGCCAAGCGCTCTCGCTCGATCTCGAGCCTCTCGATCTCCCGCGCCTCGGAGGCTGCCAAGCGCTCCGACAGCTGCGCTAGCGACTGGGTAAGCATACCCAGCGCGTCGCGCTGCTCCTCCGCCATCGCCTTCGGGACCCCAAACATCTCCTCTTCGTCTTCCCCCTCCTCCGTCGTCGTACGGGTCTTCTTGCGCTTCTCTCCGCCCCTTGGCGACGTGTTCGTCGCGGTCCTCGACCTCCTCTTCGTCGCGCGCTTCTCCACCGGCTTCCCACTTCCCTCCGTCGCGCTCCCCGCTGGTGTCGACGCCTCCGCAGCCTTCCCTGCCGTGCTCCACGAGCACGATTTGCGTGCAGCCTGGCAGCGTGCACAGGCCGTCGCCTTCGAGCTCGCCTGAGCCACACACCCAATCGGGTTGTTGAGGTGTTCCCGGCACCTCACGCAGGCAGAACGCCTCACCGCTGTCGTCACTGTTGGCGCCGCCATCGTCCCCTCTCCGCTACCTTGTGTAGCCGCGATAGACTCCGCTCGCGCCTGTAACCGCCGCTGCTGCCCCAGCGCCTTCCGCGCCTCGAACTCCCGCCTCTGTCGCTCTATATGCGCCTCTTGCAGCGCCTCGATCCGCTTCTCGCGCTCTCGCGCTTCCTCTGCTTTCCGTTCCTCCTCCGCTTTACGCGCTGCTTCCGCCTTCGCCTCTTCTTCCGCCTTGCGCTCCGCCTCTGCTCTCGCCTCCTCCGCTTTGCGAGCCTCTTCGGCCCTGCGTGCCTGCCATGTCGCCTTCGCGTCAGTACTACCTTGCGAACAGTGCATTCGCCACGCACCTCCTTCCTCCTCTGCACTTCCGCTCGCGCCTCCTCTACCTTTCGTCGCTGCTCTGCTTCCGCCGCCTTCCTCGCTACTTCTCTCCGCTCGCGCTCCACGAACTTCGCCGTTGCGTCGGCCTCGTCGTCTTCAGAGTCGGTGACCAGCTCGTGGTCTTCCGCTTCCTTCCAGTCGCGTTGCTGGTTCTCGGCGGGGATGGGTGTGGTGTGTTGGGAAGCCATGTTGTGGTAGAAGGACAAGGTGTTTGAACAATGCGGACAACATGCGTCGCACTCTTATACGCGCCCACGGTAAAATTCCCGAACTCCGATCAAAAGCTTATCTCAGCAGAAACAATGCCAAAATCGCGAAGTCCACACGCACAAAGGCCCTCAAGGGTTCAGGCCCTAAAGGGGGGATACTGTCACGACCGCGTGACGCCTCGTGACTCCGCAAGGCCTCTAGTCTGTTGTAAACTCAAGTCCGATCGTAATCGCACACCTCCGACGCTATGTATCCATCTCCGCTCCGACTATTGACGCTCCGTCTCCTTTTGGTATATAGTTCTGCGCCTATGCCTCCGGTTATCGTATGCTTCCGTTCCGTCTCTGTTCCTGTTTCCTTTGTTCCCGTTTTAGATTAGATATGATTACTCATAGCTGTGATCCGTTAACCTTTTGATCTGTTACGCTTATCACTGATCTCCGTTCCGTGTATGTTACTCATCCATTTGTCATCCGCAGACTCTTACCTACGTCTCCGCTGTGTTTCTCTCCGCTTCTCGGTTACTGTACATTCCTGATGTAAAGTATAAGTACTCCGCACGCTGAGGGGATTGTCCCTTAGTTTGAATATCAGCTTGAATACCTCCCGCGAACTCTCCTCTGCCCTCCTCTGTCTCCTCTGCCTTCTGGCAACTCCGACCTTCGTCGGACCTCCGTCTCTCTGTCCCTTAGTCCTCCGAAATACGAGGACGCAGGTATCGCAAGGGCGCAGCACATACGCTGAAGCCAAGTCCTCAAACCCTTCCGCATCTCCTCCACCTGTCGTCGACAACCCTTCGCACTTAACTCCGCTTGCGTCGGAGTTCGTCGGAGGAAACGGTTCTCTCCCCCAAACTCCTCCGTGTCGGACCTGTACCTACCACTAGTCGCTACTCCGGTTTCAGTCCGGCCACTCCCTTAGCCTTGTCTGCGACGTAGCCCAACTCCGGCTGGTACATCCAACTCCGGCTCAGTTCTGCTCCTGCTCCTGCTCCGCTTCCTCTGTCAGGTCCACCAAAGGCTTAGGACATTTCCATGTCCAACTCTGGACCTTCCTCCGGCTACTCCACCCTTCCTCCACCTGTGCACTCCCTCCGCTCATACACTCCCTCCGCTCTTGCACTTCCTCCAGTCATGCACTTCCTCCGGTCCCACTTCCTCCAGTCCTGGACATCGCTCCGGACTTAACATTAGTTAAGTCCACCTCTGACCCTTACCTGTCCTCTTCCGACCTAGTTCCCTTGTCCCTGCTTTTCCTCCGTCGTCCCTGTATCTCTAGTTCCCCGTGTCTGCTCCCGCTCCGGTTTATTTTCCTGTACCTGCTTTATTTTCCTGTACCTGCTTTATTTTCCTGTCCGTTTCTGCTCTGTCCCTTGTCCCAACTAAGGTGTTTACTTGTCACCGTATATACTCACCCTAGTTCTCATTTACTATATAAACTACTATACTCCGGCCTAGTAGTTTCCTTAGATCAAATCTCGACTAAGATACTCCCCACTCTGTACTACCCACCATGCTCTCCTAATCCCATCTTGTTCTCCTGAACTCCGGCCAACTCCAGCCTCCGTCCTATCTCGTCCCCTTGGTCCTATGTCCGATCCTAGCAAGTCTCCTACTTGCACGAGGGCAAAAGCCACCTCTGTCCCAGACTCGACGCTAGACCTCTCAGGACTTATCCCACCTCTGGGATGTCCTTCGCTCCGGACAAACTGCGCTCAACTCCGGACCACTTTCCCGTGATCCGGACTTACTCCCTGTGCTTCTCTAGTGCCCGGACTTCGTTTGTTTGACCCGGACTTGACTCTCCGCACTAACTAGCACCTACTAGTGTCTGGACTTACCTCCTCATTAGTTCCCTGCATCTCTGGACCTCCTAGTAAGATCGCTGAGGAGAACCGGTCTTGACAGTCCGCATGTAAGTACTCCGTTATCTATGGTTGATCATCTTATTCATGCCAGCAGTGCAAAGGGCATGTGGGATCACGGCAAGCATGATGGCTCCGAGCCGGCCACCACTCCATCCCTGCCATGACGGCATTTTGATTGCCGCCCATTCTTCATATGCCAACACCATGGTGGATGCCACAGACAGATGGATGGACCTGGTGGAGAAGTACAGGGCATGGTCACGGTTTAGGATGGTGTTGGACCGTTTGGCTACAAATGCCGTGCCGGACCCAGAAGAGTTAGTAAACTTAGATCCTGATCTACTGTAGTAAAGACATTATTTATAAATATTCTGCCGCTTCTGTTAGAACCGTTTCCTCCGATGAACTCCGACGCAAACGGAGTTAAGTACGAAGGGTTGTCGACGACAGGCGGAGGAGATGCGGGAGGGTTTGAGGACTTGGCTTCAGCGTATGTGCTGCGCCCTTGCGATACCTGCGTCCTTGTATTTCGGAGGACTAAGGGACAGAGAGACGGAGGTCCGACGAAGGTCGGAGTTGCCAGAAGGCAGAGGAGAACAGAGGAGAGTTCGCGGGAGGTATTCAAGCTGATATTCGAACTGAGGGACAATCCCCTCAGCGTGCGGAGTACTTATACTTTACATCGGGAATGTACAGTAACCGAGAAGCGGAGGGAAACATAGCGGAGACGTAGGTAAGAGTCTGCGGATGACAAACGGATGAGTAACATACACGGAACGGAGATCAGTGATAAGCGCAACGGATCAAAAGGTTAACGGATCACAGCTATGAGTAATCATATCTGATCTAAAACGGGAACAAAGGAAACAGGAACAGAGACGGAACGGAAGCATACGATAACCGGAGGCATAGGCACGGAACTATATACCAAAAGGAGACGGAGCGTCAATAGTCGGAGCGGAGATGGATACATAGCGTCGGAGGTGTGCGATTATGATCGGACTTGAGTTTACAACAGACTAGAGGCCTTGCGGAGTCACGAGGCGTCACGCGGTCGTGACAGCTTCCGCAACTGTAGTGTAAGTTCTCAACTGGACAGACTTGTCCTTGGGGGTTGGCATTCATGAAAGATTGTAGAAATATGATGCTATTTTACAACCCACGGAATTGTGAACAGAATACAAATAAATCTAAGCGACCCCTATTTTTTCCTCTTTCCTTGTGGCAGTGTTAGCACATTATGGTCGGGAGGAAGGGGTGTTCTGCGGGAACGTTTGGAATGCCGGAGTGCCTCATTAGTTACCTCTGATGAGGTGGTGCCATTGTCCTGCACACGCTTTTGCGGCACAGTGGATTGGCACCGGCTATCCTTGTTCAAGGGATGTGACCCACTGGATGAGCTGCCTTTCACAATACCGGAACCTTCAGACATGGCTACATTTGTTAGTGTGAGTGCCCAGACTGTACCAGCAACATTTACCCACCATTGGAATTAAGTGGGACAGTTGCATTTGCAACTCCGGAACTGGTCTGCGGTGCCGACCCATCAGACATGGTATTTTTTTTTACTATGCAAGTATATCAGTCGACCATATTTGTTACTAAATATATCATACATATTGATTTGAGTCGGGGCTTTGGTTTCGGTGGGCCATGTGAAACATCATTGGTTCTATTCGGTGGACGCATCTGTGGGATTGACTGTGTTGTTGATGGATGTCCTCCGGCACCAGATCCTTCTGCTGATTGGTTCCGGCTAATATTGAGAACCATTGGTACACAAAAAAATATATCAACTTACTGTGTGGCTTGTTAATGGTGTAAGGTCCCGACATTGCCAGGAGAATTTGTGCTTGATGAACGGTATTTGCTGTGGGAAGGAATGAGTGTCAAATCTATTTGAATCCATCCACATACCGGCCGTGGGTGTAGTTCCATGACCACCTATTGCCTGCTGCCCTTCGAGTACCTCCTCATCACTCTCATGGGTTGCCTCTGCGAATGGTGTTTGTTTGCGTTGCGCTTGTCCACCCCGGGCCAAATTATTCCTATTGTTTGGTCTGGCAAGTACACCGGAATCATTGTCAATACCTTGTATAATGCTGGCCTGGATGGAATGGAGAAGCTCAGTGCATGGGCAGTGGAGAATGATGAAGACATGGATGATGCTCTTGAGGACTGGGCCACAGTCTACACCAACATGTCGGTCATTGCAAACCGAGCGACACCATTTCACCGGGACCCACACTCCAGGGCGAACTGGTATGATCTTTTGGTTAGTGTTGGGGATTACCAGGACTGTTATTTAGATATTCCCACTCTTGGTGTCCAATTGGAATATAGCCCCGGGACCATTGTGGCCTTTTCGGGCCACCTCCTTCGACATGGAGTTAACAAGGTTGATGGTAATAGGTGTTGTTTTGCCTATTACATGCAAGATAACATTCATAACTGGCTGGGGGTTCCAACAACGGAGTGGATGACAGTCGATATGGTCCGGAATACGTTGATGTGAAACTGAATTAACTAGTTTGTGTCTTTGAAGTCAACTGCATACTATTAGACGGACATGAAGTGATGCATCCGTATTGTTTGATAAAATAAGACAAATAGGCGACCGGCATCAAACAAAACACCATGGAAGCGCAATCTATAGTGTTTCCAGTAGACCAGGTGGCCCAGCCCGGAGTGTCCCGGGCCATACCGGTCAGCCTACCCTTTGTCTACTGTACCTTATAGGCTGCCCACCATAGCTATTATTGGATAGTTAGTGTGGCACACTAGCACATGGGTTGACCGTGCCATGCCGGTCAGCCTACATGGTGGTGTGCCATATAGTATGGAATCCCGTGGCACCGGCTCGCCGGTAGGGCACGGGACACTATGGCATGGGCTGACTGGCATAGCATGGAACACCCTGGAAGCCCATTCCATAGTGTTCCTACATCACCGGGCAGCCCAGACCGGAGTGTGCTGTGCCATGCCGGTCAGCCTACATGGTGGTGTGCCATATACTATGGGATCCTGTGTTACGGGCTACCTGATAGGGCACGGGACACTGTGGTATGGGCTGACCGACATGGCATGGGACACCTTGGAAGCCCATTCCATAGTGTTCCTACATAGTAGGGCAGCCCAGACTGGAGTGTGCCGTGCCATGCCGGTCAGCCTACATGGTGGTGTGCCATATAGTATGGGATCCTGTGTTACGGGCTACCCGATAGGGCATGGGACACTGTGGTATGGGCTGACCGACATGGCATGGAACACCCTGGAAGCCCATTCCATAGTGTTCCTACATAGTCGGACGGCCCAGGCTGGAGCGTGCCGTGCCATGCCGGTCAGCCTACATAGTGGTGTGCCATATACACTATGGGATCCTGTGCTACGGGCTAACCGATAGGGCACGGGACACTGTGGTATGGGCTGACCAACATGGCATGGGACACCATGGAAGCCCATTCCATAGTGTTCCTACATAGTGGGGTGGCCCAGACCGGAGTGTGCCGTGCCATGCCGGCCAGCCTACAGAGTGGTGTGCCATATACTATGGGATCCTGTCCCACGGCTACCCGATAGGGCACTGGACACTGGTATGGGCTGACCGACATGGCATGGGACACCATGGAAGCCCATTCCATAGTGTTCCTACATAGTAGGGCGGCCCAGACCGGAGTGCACCGTGCCATGCCGGCCAGCCTACATAGTGGTGTGCCATATACTATGGGATCCTGTGCTACGGGCTAACCGATAGGGCACGGGACACTATGCCATAGGCCGACCGGTGGGGTATGGAACACCATGCAAGCCCATTCCATGGTGTTCCATACCCCACCGGTCGGCCCATAGTGCAGTGTCCCATACCATATGGCACACTGCTATCTGGGCTATTGTTGGTGGTCCATAGGGTATGGTACTCATCCTAATGGGCCAACCTGTGTGGGTATGGAACACCATGGAGCCCACACCCCATTGGTCCGCCTATGTTACGATGTGTTATACTATATGGGACACCTATGTCCTGTCCTTCCACTCCAACCTGGCATATGCTGTCCCATCTAGACCTAGCACATCCGGACTCATTCCAACCTGGCATGTGCCATCCCATGCCGGCCCTGCATGTACTGACCCCTGCCGGCCTGGCATGAACCGATCCATGCCGGCCCCGCATGTACTGACCCGTGCCAACCTGGCATATGCTGTCCCATTTAGACCTAACACTTCCAGACCCATTCCAACCTGGCATATACTGTCCCCTGCCGGCCTGGCATGAACCGATCCATGCCGTCCTGACATGAGCTGACCCATGCCGGCCCCGCATGTACTGACCCGTGCCAACCTGGCATATGCTGTTCCATTTAGACCTAACACTTCCAGACCCATTCCAACCTGGTATATGCTGTCCCATGCCCACCTGGCATGAACCAACCCATTCCGGCCTGGCATGTACTGACCCATGCTGTCCCGTGCCAACCTGGCATATACTGTCCCATATAGACCTGACACATCCGGACCCATTCCAACCTGGTATATGCTGTCCCCTGCCACCTGGTTTGTACTGACGGATGCCCTCCCATGCCTACCCATCCCCACATGGCATATGCCATCCAATTCAAACCCGGCATATGCCGTCCCATGTAGACCTAGCACATGGTGACCCATTCCAACCCGGCCCATGCCGTCCTATGCTGACCCCCCATATGCCACTCCATTCCGACCAGGTATATGCCGTCCGATTCCAACCAGGCATATGCTGTCCCATGCCAACCTGGCATCTGGCATATGCCATTCCAGCCTGGACCTGCCAGTGATAAACACTCCTACCAATAGTACCCATGGGGCCTGTCTATACCACATGGTAACACCAGGCCATACCTGGGCCCACCCATATAACAGGATGACCCTCTAGAGATCAGCCCATGTTCCACTGGCCATGTAACACGGCCAATTGTCAACCTCCGCTGTCCATATTGTATGGTACAATCTAGGTACATTATGTGGTTGTTGAGGCTGGGACATGGTGGCCATGGTTGGGTGGCAGTGGCTGTGGTGATTAGTAAGGTCACGTGGTTACGCAAGTTGCGTCGTGCATTACTGTGCAGAAATTCAATCTCCGCTTGATTACATCTTGTTCTCGTACCACAACCATGCCTCACGACGTCCGTTCAACAGCCCAGTTCCATGACTGGAGCTCGCATCATTTGGTGATGTTTCCACCTTATTTATGGAATCTAGCGTGACTCTACAGGTTTGAACCCAGCTTTTGGCTTATAAGTGTGTCGCTGTTATTGCTTACATAAACATTGAAGTTGGAGCCACTCCCTTTGACTCGTGATCACACTTGTCTCCGCTATCACTGACGTAGTATTTCTCGTGCAGAGCTATGCACTCCATGATTGTATATCAAGATCGTGCCATCAACGTGAACTTTCCTCGTTTGCCATACGAATCCTGCCGAGGGAATACATCTGACCTGGCGGTGTTTCGAGGGTGCCCTTGGGGGTGTAGGTCATAGTATGTAAGTGGATGTCATCCCGTTTGACATCCAATACTTACACTGGATCTATGTTGAATTCAACAATGTTTGAACATGAGGATGGGGGGAACGATGGTGGTCTTTGTTTGCGTTGGAGCGATACAGTGACACAATTTGGTCAATCAGCACTGCCGCAAGCAACAGACAATGTGACTAAGAACGTGAGTAACCAATGCCACCTCGGACCTGTGACGATTATGGCAGCACTGTTTCAGTGATGACGTGGTCGGGCAGCCAGTATTGCTATGACCATGATGCGTGGGTGTAATCTGTTGCAGTGTATATCCCTACTGTTGTAGACTACACAAATACATCACTTCCATGCAGTTACTAAGGGCCAGTGTTCCCCAATGAAATCCAATGGCATCTGGCTGGAATTAAGTAACTTTTACACCGAAAAGTAGTGCTGACATGTCTGATAATAATTGCCAAAGACACTCTAAATCAGTGCCATGGACGCTGACTCGGACACTGAATTTCAATAGCAAAAATGAGCACTCAGTGTCACCCAGGGACACTGATTTTCAGTACTTGGTCACTGATATGTAATGCGGTTGACATTGATTAGAGGTGATTCAATCACTGAATACTGGTGACTTTACTTCCCACAGTGCCGATCGATTCATGACAACAGCACTAGTGATCAACCTTCAATCAGACACTGACACGTGTTTTTTTTTTCTGTACAGAATCAGCCTCGATACGCAGCTGGTCGGTGCTCAGCGTTGCTTTCGTGAGTTGATGAGTTGAGTTTTCTAAGGGAGCACATTCAAATTCCTTACATAACAAATGTCGCATTTCACCTGAAATTCATATGGAAGCAACCTCGGCGCTCGAGTGGAATATAAGAGTCAAAGTCTGTTCCAGAGGCTGTACAAGTTGGAACCCACCATCATCCATGGAGATCCCCCCTGGTATCGTCTACCTTGCACGCCGTCTCCACCACGTTGTCCTCCCCCCGGTTCTTGTTTACATTGGGACTCGAGCGTGGGCTGTCGTTTTCACAAGATCCCTTCCAGGATGGGTAAAGACCCCCGCATACATTCTCTCCATCCCCGTGGCGCTCGCGTGTTCCATCCTCTACAAGGATCTTCGGGATAAGAGGCAAGCAGCCATTCGCGGTGCTGTCCTAGCACCAAAAGTGAAGAGTAGCTGGATCGGAGGCATCGATATTCTGCTTTCCTTAACGAGGGGCTTTGGAAAGAGTTGGATTGGTACGTGCATCGTGATGCGCTCGCTAATTCCCATTTTGTGCTTTTGTTTACCTTGCCTGACGAACGACCTTTCAGGATCACCATTTGACAAATACTGCGAGGTGTACGGCCCGGTCGTAAACATGAGGTTCCTTTTCGAGAACAGAGTAGGCGCGCTTCTCAGTCTGCCCAGTGTACACTAATTGTTAGCAGATCCTTACGACAGAGCCCGAACACATCAAAGTAAAACCGTTTTGATGCTATCCTTGTTGTACTTACCAATTGCGTCAGGCCATTCTTGCGACTCAGTTCAAATCATTTGAAAAAGGCGCGATACAGTTTGATCACAATGCCTTGGTTCTGATGGGGTCTTAGGCTCATCACTTTGGGACCAACTCCACACTCTCCTTGGAACTGGAGTGTTTAATTCAGATGGTGGGCGATTGAAAAGATTCATTTGATGCTTCATAGGCTGACGAGAACTCACAGGTGAAACATGGAAGTAAGTCGACTGATCTGATCAGCAGGCGGTTATTGCCCACCATACTTCTCCAGGTTCCACCGCTCGATGACACGACCATTCTTCAGCAAAGAGCGCATTAGTCACTTTGATATTTTCGAAACACACGTCGATGATGCCATGAACCAAGTCAAAAACAGGTTGCAGGAAGGCCACCCGGTGGATTTCCAAGTACGTTGTTTGGCTTGCGAGCGTTTCCGATAGTTGATCGTCTGAAGGATATGGTTTTCCGATTCACTCTTGACTCGGCGACTGAGTTTTTATTTGGGAGGGATGTCCGTTCGCTCTCTGCAGGACTAGTTTACCCAAAGAGTTCACCGCTTTCTGGCGATGCTACATTCATAAACCATCCTGCCAACTTGTTCGCCCATGCATTCTCAGAAGCGCAATCCCTAGCTTCTTACCGAGGCCGTTTTGGACCGTCGTGGCGGTTGGCAGAATTTTGGAGCGATCAAGTCGCTAAGCAAATGGATGTTTGCTACAAATTCATCGATCCCATTCTCAAGGAGGCTTTGGAAAAGAAGAGGTTGGCAAATAAAGTCAAAGTTGATGATAAGGCCCATGGAGAGGTCGAAGCGGAGACACTACTCGAGCATCTTGTGAATTATACTGAAGGTAGGGCGCTTTCGGTTTCCTGGTTATGCGCTTATCATAAGTCACAGATCCTATTATCATTAGGGACGAAATCCTGAACATCATGATAGCAGGTCGTGATACCGTGTGTCTGTTTTTCCTGTTGATTGACAACTCGCATAACAATCTACCAGACGGCAGCCACCCTGACATTCGTAATCTACCAATTGTCCCAGAATCCCGATGTCCTCCAGCGTCTTCGAGCGGAGATTCTTAACAAAGTTGGGAACTCAAGAAGACCTACGTACGACGATCTGCGTGATATGAAGTACATGAGGGCTGTCCTTAACGGTATGTCACATCTCTTCTTAAACATAAATGATATGTACTGATGCTGTACAGAAATTCTCCGGCTGTATCCCGCTGTGTAAGTTGATCGTGGAATCATTTATATTTGGTGTTCTCATCAGACGACGTGTTAGACCTTTCAACGTTAGGTTAGATTTGCTACGGTCATCTATGTGGCAGTGGATCATCTGACAAACTTACACACTACAGGTCGAGCGTGGAGCCCACAGTATGGGCGGGGGTGAACGGCGGTCCTCCCATCTACATTCCACCCAATACTCGGTAAATACGTCCCATAACTGGCTTTGCGCAGATCACTGATGCAAGAGTTCAGGGTTCCATACTCTGTATTCCTCATGCATCGTCGGAAAGATTTGTGGGGTCCTGACGGTCAGTTTATGTCTTCTGATCGGTGACCAAACTGACATGAAGTCGGTTTCAGCGGAGGTCTTTGATCCAAACCGTTTCCTTGATGAACGAACGAAGTACCACACCAAGAACCCTTTCATCTTTGTTCCCTTCAATGCTGGGCCGAGAATTTGTCTTGGTCAACAAGTGGGTGGCCTTTGTCTCTTCCATCGAAGCTGATTGTTGAGCTCGCATTCGCAGTTCGCATACAACCAAATGTCATACTTCCTTGTTCGCTTTCTACAGACTTTCTCTTCAATAACATTGGCAGAGGATGTGCAAACAATGCCCCCCGCGGGCTGGGCGGAGGGATCTAATGCACAAGAGAAAGTGGTCATCAAACACCACCTCACACTTTATGTTTATGTGAGTATTTATTCCCACATGAACTTCACTCGATGCCTGATCATTGTACCAAGGATGGGCTATGGGTGAGGTTGGAGGAGGCGAGCTATTGTACCGAGGTGATTTGAGAAAATGTATCTATGTTTGCAATGTGGGTGAGTATTGTGAGTGATTCAGTGCCATGTATGATTTAGGTGTACTGTATTGAGATGGACTTCTTTATTATGGGAGAACAAATATAACATCGTTGGTCTTCTATAACACTATGCGACGCTGAAGTATTGCAAGTGCCAACGACCACTTTCCTTCTCGTTGGGTCTGCCTGCTACGGAGAGTTTTTTTTTAATGCACTTTTTATTATGGGGGGACGAATTGGTGCAATTACTGTGATGGAATCAAATGACCCTGCGATGATGAAGTGTTGCCACTAAACAAATGAAACCCAGAAGTGATCCAAACTGCCTGCAGCCTGCACCAAGGAGAATTAAATCAAGGATAGCGAAGCAAATGCCAGGCCAAGGACGTGTCAGTGGGCTGAGTGGCATTTGTTTGGCATTGTTTTTATTTTTTATGTCCATGTTAGGCAACAGCAAGTCTCTCAACGTGGAAACTGGCTAAAAATCACGAAAAAAATGCTTCTGCTGGCCTGTGCATGGGCTCTGGACATATAAAAACTCTTCCTCGACATTCTAGATCCTTACCACTCTGGCCTTTTGGCTTAGATCAAGTGTAGTATCTGTTCTTAATAGTTTAACCACTATTATGGAGGCACCGCCTCCATTCTTTGGTTATCAAATTTTTGCCGCCCTTGTCCTCGCGAGCTCTGCTTGCAACTCCGGGGATGTGATGACCTTGCTATTGCAGTACAGGCTTGTGTTGTCAGGGGATCCTTTTTTCCTTGCTTTTGCTCTCTTTTTGTTGGGCTACTATCCCATTACCATTTGGTAATGGCTGGTGTCCAGCAAATGGCTTGCAAATTGCAAAATAATTGTTTTAGGCCTAGTAAATAGGGGTATTTGATTGCTTATATAATGTGGTATAGATGACTTCTATTTTGGGTCCAACTTGCATAACTGCTTTACTGCTTGATAAGTGTGTAATAATGTAAAGCTATTACTATTCTTAAACCACTGTTGAGTGTCATCAAGTCCCTAATGTAGTACAACATAGCCACTCACCAAATAGATTAAACCCTTCTGTGGACTATATATTTATTTGTCCATACTTTCAGAGTTAACCTCTGGCATACACTTCTGGGCAGTATTTTATTCATGGCAACCTGCAGCATTGCTCTAACACAGTTATACAGTATATATTCCCTTTGATGCAGATAAACAGTGATATTATATTTCTTCAGAAGTCTGTTAAATGTCCCTCTCAATCAAGCTCTCAATCACACCAGCTGAGGTAAGTGGGTATTCCTTCAATACCACTTCACCACCCACAACAAAGGTATTCGATTGCAACATGATCTTGCGGGGCTGCTTCATCTTCAACACAATATCCCGGACTTCTCCAGTCCAACCTGGAAGTGGCGTGGTCAGCTTGGTATAAAATGCCCTCGCACCACGACCATCGGCAGTGCTCTTGCGGACTTGGAGCTCAAGAAGAAGCTTCGCGACAATGGATTGCCCTTGAGTGAGCACCTTTTCACGGTCGACCTTTTATAAAGACGGGTTGGCATGAAATGATGA
Source organism: Scleroderma bovista (assembly GCA_037178675.1). Lineage (NCBI taxonomy): Eukaryota > Fungi > Basidiomycota > Agaricomycetes > Boletales > Sclerodermataceae > Scleroderma > Scleroderma bovista. The sequence goes on from JAYMGJ010000764.1 coordinate 20,730, forward strand.
GTGTAACCTGAGAAGGGATGGACACACCCTGACGTAGATATTCTCCAACACCCCATTGTCTCCACGGACTTCCTCGAGGCGAACAAGACCTTCATCGACCATGAATGATGTGATCCCCAGCCTGTTAAAAGGCACAGTCAACTCCCAGTCGGCGACTTGATCAGCCGGAATCTCCTTTCTTACCGAGCCTGCATGTGAGCTTGCCCATGTTTCTTCGTGGCAGGGTTGTAATATTCTAAAGCGCGAAGGCCAGCACGCGCCATGAGAAGGAAAGTAATATAGACGATATCATCTATTTCTTGCTTGTCCGTATACTAGAACCAATAAAGGTCACCGACCCCTTCTCAGAGTATACAAGAAAGAATACCCACGCCAAAGATCTTGAGGATAGTGGGATTGTTCGCCACTACAACGGATAGTCATTCCCCAGCAAAGAAATATTTTGAGCAATATACTGACAGTACAGTGCTACAGTTTCGGCACGGCATTCCTCCATGGAGGAAGAAACCTCCCCGAGGACAGAGTCCGGGGTTTGGCCAGGCTTATACCATGTCTCACTGTAGCGGCATGAATCTACTGGAACCGGTGAAGTACAAGTCACTTACATGGGCTTTCCGGTGAGCGGATTGATAACCTGCCATAAGGTCCATTGGCCCGATATTTCAACACATCGAATCCAAGCTAAGCTTACCTTCTCTGGAACGAAATTTTTCGAACCATCCGCAGCCTCTTGGAACAACTTTCCAGACCCGTGGCCTAACAATTCATGGTTGGCAACTTGCAGTTCGAAAGCCCTCGAATCCCAAGCGTTGTACAGATCGAGATCATCGGGGTGAATAAACGTTACGACTTCATCTGAAACAAAGACTCAGGATGACAAGTCATTTTTTGGTCGATCTGGTCTTACGTGGTGCTTTGGCGCGAAGGATATTCTATGCGGCGCGTAAGTTTCTCTTTGCAA
>JAYMGJ010000765.1:0-22729 GCA_037178675.1 Scleroderma bovista
GTCGCACTAAGCTATCGTAGGTCTAGCTAGCTGGGGCCCCTGTGACCCGCCTCTCCCTCGGTGCACAAATGCCCTGCCGGCAGGGTTCCAGCAGTCCGCGCCGTTCTGTAGCTGGTCTGATACCAGTCTTCTTATGGGAGCCACTATTCCCCAACAGTCCAGCTCTGGAAAGATCATTCGAATCTAAGTCACTTAAACTCGTACCAATCTCGCTCTTGAATGCGTCCCGTAGCAGGGATAATTGGCCAAGATAGGGCGTCAGGACAACGTTGTTGTCAGTTCCATAACGAGGCATCGGACTATTCTGAGCACCACCTTTACCTCAAACATGTTTTGATATGAACGACGAGCTCCCATCTGCTCGGTCGAATGTGCGTTTTTCGTCTTCTTCTGGATGGCCGTGGTCAATAAAAACGATATTACTTTGTAGACCCCGGATATGCTCTCTCGTCTTCGTCTGTGACGCATCTTCCAGCTCCGGATACGTGAGTGCATACGGTGCTGAACAGAGAGCGTGACGTGAGGAAACCCTTTCAACACAAGTGGTTCAAACAACAATCGTCATATGCTTGGCCCCTTTCCACCGTCAGAATATAGCTATTTACTTTCGGCAGCAATTGCCTGCAAGACGGTCAGCGAATTGCGAGGACAAGAAATATAACACGTTACATGGTCACCAAAAAGAATCATTTGCGTGATACGAGTGCCTAAAGCTGTGACGACATGACTCCCAAGAATCTCACCCGATTCTGGCCTGATGTCATCCGCGTACTTCGCAGCACCAGTTGTGGTACACCCGATAATCCTTTTGCCCTTCGGCTGGGCAGCCACACCTTGCCCGAATGTCTGCGCAAGGCTGTCCTGACTGATTGAAGCCTGTCCCAGCAACACCGCCATCTCTTCGACCATGCTCGCTGTCCAACTGGTCACCTTTGCTGTAGTCTTTGCTGACAGTCTGATCTCGTGCGAAAGACCTTTTCCTTCCAGAGGTTGTGGGCGCTAAGGTGAACAACCGCGCTGTCCGGCCGACCCCCGAGACGAGCGTTTTTTTGGCTGTCGATACCGATGTTGTCAGGTCTTCCGGAAATTCACCGAGAGCGTGAGTCATATAGCAATTCACCCGAATGGTTTGGCATGTGAAGTCGTGGAATGCCTGTAATCCAACGAAGGATTCCCCGGTCCATGACAACGCAATGAACAGCAAAGAACAAATCCAAACATGGATAAAACGCACCAGGAGGGTCTTGGATGAGAGACCGAGCTTGTGTTTCCGGTCTTTTCTTCGGACGGTTGGGGAAGCTCGAACAGAATTTCGAAGCACGGAAAGAGAGGAAGAATTTGAAGACACGGAACTCCACGTTCTCACAAGAATGCAGGATGGCATCTGCTTTAAGAATGGTCGAAGGTGGTCGAATGGTGATGAAGTATTACAGGATCGATACATAATATGCATACGTAAGCCTGGCGTCCTATCAACGGCTTACTAATATGATGTCTGCTCCATTTCCCTTTTCTGTTCCGCAGTTGACACGTCTCTTCTTATATATCCGAGGTTCCCTCAGACGGGCCGCCATCTCTCTTCTTTCCCTCTCCCTCTCCCTCTCACTATTATTGCTCCTTGTATTTCTGTGAACTCCATACGCTCGTTCACGTTCTTCCGAACCATTATCCTGAGTGTTACTGCCCTCGTGGTGAGTTTCCAGCATAATGGAACTGCGGAAGCTGGAAACTGAATGAGCGCAGCGACGCCGACGCCGATGTCAACCACTCAAGCCTAGTCTGTTCACGTCGAAGATTACGCAGCTTATCTTTATGCAACGTTGGTGTTTCTGCCTAGGGGAGTCCTCAAACCCTCGACAGACTGGCACTCAGACTGGCCTTGCAGCTACCTTTTTCATTTATTCTGGCCCCTCGACCTTTTTGATTTGCATAGCTCTCCGGTCTGGATACCTCCACTGATACTTCGACCTCGCTACGAATTGAAACAGAAGACAATCGCGCAGCTTCACGACGCTGCTCCTACCCGTCACATGGTATCGACCACGCATCCAGGGTTGATCATGTGTAAGTCAGGCACTTTAAATTGAATAATGCGTTGCACAGAATACTGCAATATCGATGCTCATCAGTGTTGTGCCGAGTATGCTATGATTCTGAGGCCAGAGTCCTGATTGCCATACCTTCAATTCAGGACTTCACCGGTTCTCCTGGATTGAAGTTCATTAGACCAACTCTAGATCATCTGGAGCTCTACATGTGCGTTACGACAGTGCATTGATTCAATACTGATTGCTACTCAATGACTCGGCTGTTTATTTGACAGGTAGTGAGTCACCCTCCCGCGGCCTGCTGGATCCATTCATAGCCTATTAGTAATCCTCACCGACTCCTCGCTCTTGGCCTGCCTCTCTGATTCCGAATCTGTCCGAGCCCTCACTGGTCCTTTCTCACTCTCCAGCAGGCTCCACGTGATCACGAGCTTGCCGCTGCTTCTCAATTGCATGTTTCTTTCCTGTATTCGTAACTATTTGTGTGAATCGCCGCACCAAACTTTTTGAGGGTCGACTTACCTTTCCTCTATCAGGGTGTGGCTTTGGGAGACTATCGCAACATACTCAACTGGGTTATCAATGATTTCCTCGTATGGCGATGTCAATGTGAAAAGGGCAATTCAATGAGATAAGTTATCCCCCGACGCTCTCGTCACTTTTACCTAGTTGTTATTTCACCCCTTTCCGTGTGTACAGGAGATGTGGCTGCTGAACGCCTAGCCACTGAAAGGTAATGCATATCCGAAGGGGTCCTACGTCACGTGAAGCAGGAGTTAGCCTGGTGAGTTCCAAGCCCAAGTCCGCAGAAGCGGGCCATCAACGGAACTGACAGGGAGCCAAGCAACACGACAAACCTTTCTCACTTATCGAATTCTTGAAGCGTCCAGTACTCTCGTGCAATTTTGGCGTATTTCCGCCATGGCCCTCCACCCCTGTGATCCTAAAATGACTATCTTGACGCCAGTCTCACCACTGACGCAGTTTTGTAATGTGTACTCCCCATCCCCATCCGTCGTCGTAAGTTTTTACTACTGCCTATAAAATGGTAAGGTTCTGTTTCCGCTGGTGTGAACGGAATCGGAGTGAGAGATAAAGTACCTCGGCAATGTTTTAAACGGTCAACTTGTCTCCACGCCTGCAAAGATGAAATAGTCGTCAGATCTTTCCCACATGGGTGGGCTTATCATGTGGTTCCGCAGATCGAATCTTTTTACTCGAATTTCTTTTCCTTCAGGTTGACCCTGCATCGGCATTGGCATCGGCATCGAGCCATATCCTCACTTAAACGATTCCGTCATGCCACACCAATGACGGGTTTCTTTGCTTTGTTCTCCCTACAATTTTGCGCCCTTCGATAGCCACTAAATAACTAATCCTACTTGTCCTGGGGATAGGACGGACTGCAAGCCACTTCGCGCTCGTGGCATGTGCTGCCCACAGCGGTAAGCGAGTGGAGCCTGTGATCATTGAGATGTGCCACTGTTAACTGTCCGCTGTTGAGCTTGACATCATTGACTAACATACAGGCTATTATCCTATCGGAATGAATAGACATAGATACCACTCTTGCTGCAATATGAACCTGACCAGCGAACGTCTGACGCAACGTGGCCTCGTTTCTAACCGCATAGGACTTTTCTTTTGATTTATATTGTATGTAGGCATCACATGGATGTAAGTATCGAAATAGGATTCCTGGGGCCAACAGCTTCAGGTGCTCCGAAGGATTTTAGGAATGGGAACAAACGATCTGCCAGCTTATTTGACATTTATTAGTTGCTAAATATCTCTCATTCATTTATGTTTGGCATTTGCCATGAATTTACATCTAGTAAAGCATGTAGTAAGCAGCATTAGCCGCTGGATGGCGTCCACCGCGTCATGATGTGCGTTAGTCCGCCAGTTGCTTGATGTTGTGTCCTTCTTGATCCTGGCGATGTAATTTTCTTTACTTGAGAAATCAGAAGTTCAATTTCATAGAAGCTGGTCAACTGAGACATGGTTACACTACACAGATTGGGGTTCTTTGCCCAAAAGAAAATAAAAGTACACGATCCAACTAGGTTCCAATATCAAGTTGATGCGGGAAAGATGAATGATAAAGCTTCCCGCGCCGAGAGCTAATTGACGGAGGCTCCATGGCGCTTGCACCTCATTTGGAGCAATAAGGCTTGTTATACTTGATCACGCATTTATAGCCATTTTTACAACCTGAATTGTGATAACGACGCGTGAGCCATTTAGTTTATGCTTAAGGTAATTCCTTACATCCACCGAATTTGTCATAGCAACATTTATAACCAGTAGGGCAGACACTACCAGTGCTGCAGCATGTACCATAGCCGGAATAGCATTTTTTACCACAACAAAAAGTGTCCTTGGAACAAGCCGTTAGGATGAAGCCACACCCATAGAAACGACGATCTCACCGGGGTCGGCGTGGTGTCAGTGCTCAATTGCGGCAGGTTCAAATGCGCCTGACGAGAGAGTTCGCCAGAGGCATCCGCAGTGATGAGGGCGAATTTCGAAAAGAATAACAAAGCTGCGATAGGGAGGGAGTGCAACATCATGTTCAAACTTGATTCTGAGGAGCGAGTGCACACCGAACGGATGCATCATTTATACACATGCGAGAACTGAGTTTCAAATAAGTCTGGAAAAAGAGAGAGATAAAGAGAATGGCTATGGCCAACGCCCATAACGAAACCGTGATCCTTGGAGATATGAGTTACGCCTCCCTAGCATACACAACTTCACCATGAGTCCCATGACTGTTCATTTCGGAGCTAAACAGCCTGCGTTACAATTTCGTCCAGAACATGGCTATCTGGTAATCCAATTGTACTGTATTCCCTGTGTTATCTAGATGGAAAAAGATTCCTCCATCTTGCAGACACTGTAAATTCTGAACGACATCCAAGTTGAAATCTGGAGAGTTGAGGGTGGTAAAAACAAGCGACATGCTCTAATTGCACTTGATCAACCCCATCATTGGCCGTCGAGAATCCAAGCGAGTTTACAGCATAAACCTTCTAAATGGACGTTGCCAAGCAAAGCAGTCTCCTCAGTTAAGTAGGTTTGTATAACGGCTCGAGACCATGCATCAAAGTTATTGTCAGAACCGCCATAAAGTTTCAACTTTGATGTTCATATAATCGCTATATAGTACCGTAATTGCCCAAATACGTTACTCCCCTACGGCCATTAGTGGGCAAGACTCTCCCAAATTTCAACTCCGACCGTGACCTCCTGCATATTCTGGACGCACGAAATGGCAGCGCAGACTGTCTAGCTCCGAAATGAACAATCATTATCCCATGGTGAGCGAAAAAACTCAGCATCATCTTGGCCGCCACGGTCAAATGAGATTGCTTGGCAACATCGAAAAAAGCATCCATTAATATGCAGCTTGCGCTCTGTAGTAGTCACACTATTAGAAGACCTTGTGGATGTATCCTCCACTTTGCAGAGGATCGAAGAATTGGGTCCAAAGCAGACCCCTTTGAACGTTCGAAATTAGACGAATTTCTAACGAGGATGAGACCATTCCGTGCTCGAGAAATGAGCACGATGAGACGCTCAGGAGAGCTCATGAACCTGATGATGTTCAGAGGATTCGAGCGCGCGACTACTATGTCAACGATTAACCAACAATTCGGCGCTTTGGACGGTGCGTACCAATTGTAGCTAGTCTGATACCATCTTCTTATGGGAACCACTATCCCCCAACAGCCCAGTCCTGGAAAGATCATTCGAATCTAAGTCACTTAAACTCGTACCGGTTTCGCTCCTGAACGCGTCCCGTAGTAGAGATGGTTGACCAAGGTAGGGCGTCAGGACAACGATATTGTCGGTTCCATAACCTTGCTGTACTAGGTATCGGACTATTCTGAGTACCGCCTTTGCCCCAAACGTGTTTTGCTTTCAACGACGAGCTCCCATCTGCTCGGTCGAATGTGCGTTTTTCGTCCTCTTCTGGATGGCTGTGGTCAATAAAAACGATATTACTTTGTAAACCCCGGATATTCTCCCTCTTCTTCGTTTGTGGCGCATCTTCCGACTCTGGATACGTGAGTGCATACGGTGCTGAACAGAGAACGTGACGTGAGGAAATCCTTTCAACACGAGTGGTTCAAACAACAATCGGTTCAGGCCGTATCCTTGACCCCTTCCCACCGTCAGAATATAGCTATTTACTTTCGGCCGCAATTGCGACGGTAAGCGAATTGCGAAGACAAGGAATATAACACGTTACTTGTGGTCACCAATAAGAATCATTTGCGTGATACTGGTGCCCAAGGCCGTGACGATGTGACTCTCAAGAATCTCACCCGCTTCTCCCACAAGTAGCACGCTGGGAGAGATCGCCTTGATGTCATCCGTGTACTACGCAGCACTAGTTGTGGTACACCCAATAATCCCCTTGCCCTTCAACTGGGCAGCCACGCCTTGCCCGACTGTCCTGACTATGATTGAAGCCTCTCCCAGCAACACAGTTATCCACCGCACTCTTTTTGACCATACTCGCTATCCAACTGACCACCTTTGTTGGCGGAGTGCTCTGGGCATATTCCAAAATACTACGCTCCGCACACTGCACGTGAGGCTCACTTTTAAAATTCCACGCGTCCTTCCCCTCCATCCATCTGGAGATGAGAAACTGGAGAGGAATCGACTTTCTATTGGGTCACACGATAAACATTCCACCTTTTGGTTTCGGCATGCGGAATGCATCGAAATAATCGGCGTCCTTAGATTGGATGTAAGTCAATAAATGAGTCGGATCCGTCTGCGGTGGTAACAAGGGTTTGACCAACTGCTGGATTCTTTGCTGATAGTCACTCGCAAAAGCCCTGGTAGAATCTACAACCATCCAGTCTGATCTCGTGCGGAAGAACTTTTCCTTCCAGAGGTTGTGGATGCTAAGGTGAGCGACCACGCTGTCCAGCCGATCCCTGAGACAATTTTTTGGCTGTTGATACCGATGCTAATCAGGTCTTCCAGGAATTCATCGAGAGCGTGGTTCGTATAGCAAACCACCAGAATGGTCTGGCATGTGAAGTCGTGCAATGCCTGTGTTCCAACAAAGGATTTCCCGGTTCCTGACAACGCAATGGACAGCCAAGAACAAATCACACCATGGATAAAACGCACCAGGAAGGTTTTGGATCAGAGACCGAGTTTGTGTTCCTGGTCTTTTCTTCGGACGGTTGGGGAAGCTCGAACAGAATCTCGAAGAACGGCAATGCCAAAGAGAATGAGTTTGAAGACGCAGAGATCGACGTTATCATGCGAATGCAAGATGTCATCTACTTTAGAGTGGTCGAGTGGTGATGAAGCGTTACAGGATGGGACATATATTGCATAATGGAGCAGCGGACACCGGAAGCTGAACGACTCAGCGACGCCGACGCTGACGTCAGCCACTCAACTATGTCACTCAAGCCTTGTCTCTTCACGTAGAAGATTACGTAGCTTATCTTCATGCAACGTTGAAGTTTCTGCCTAGGGGAATCCTCAAACCCTTGACAGACTGGCACTCAGACTGGCCTTGCAGCTACCTTTTCCTCTTTATTCTGGCCGCTTCTTGACCTTTTTGAATTGCATAGCTCCCCAGCCTGGATACCTCTACTGATTCCTCGACTATCGCTACGAATTGAAACAGAGGACAATCACGCAACTTCACGACGCTGCTCTTACCCGTCGCATGGTGCATTGACCGCGCCTCCGGGTTGAGCTTTGATTTACATTGTGTCATGGATGTAGGTATCGAAAAGGATTTTGGGGGCCAACAGCTTTAGGTTCTCCGAAGGATCTTAGGAATGGGAACAAACGATCAGCTAGCTTATTTGACATTTACTAGCTGCTAAATATCTCATTTATTTATGGTTTGGCATTGCGAACACGTCGCCAGCTGCCATGAATTTACATCTAAAGCACATAAGCAGCATTAGCCGCCGGATGGCGTCCATCGTGTCATGTTGTGCGTCCGTCCGCCAGTTACTTGATGTTGTTTCTTTCCTTGTGATCCTGGCGGTGTAATTTTCTTTACTTAAAATTGAGAAATTTGAAGTTCAATTCCATAGAAGCTGGTCAAATGAGACATGGTTACACTACACAAAATTGGGGTTCTTTTCCTGGAAGAAAGTAAAAGTACACGATCGGACTAGGTTCTGATATCAAGTTGATGTGGGAAATATGAAGGATAAAGCTTCATGCACCAAGAGCTAATTGGCGGAGGCTCCATGGCGCTTGCACCTCAATATCCGCAATAAGGGGTGTGAGGCACACAATAAGAGCCATTTGGACAACCTGAATTGATAACGACGCGTGAGCCATTTAGTTTATGCTTAAGGTAATTCCTTACATCCAGCGTATTCGTCATAGCAACATTTATAACCAGAAGAGCAGACACTACCGGTGCTGCAGCATGTACCAGTGCCGGAATAACATATGCCACCACAACAAAAAGTGTCCTTGGAACAAGCCGTTAGGATGAAGCCACATCCATAAAAACGACGATCTCACAGGGGACAGCGCGCTGTCAGTGCTCAATTGTGGCAGGGCCAAATGCGCCATACGAGAGACTTGGCCAGAGGCAGCCGCATTGGTGAGGGCGAATTTCGAAAAGAATAGCAAAGCTGCGACAGGGAGGGAGTGCAACATCATGTTCAAACTTGATTCTGAGGAGCGAGTGCACACCGAACAGATACATCATTTTATACACATGCGAGAACTGAGTTTCAAAGAAGTCTGGAGAAAGAGAGAGAAAGAGAATGGCTATGGTCAACGCCCATAACGAAAGCGTGATCCAAGTTGGAACATGAGTACGCCTCCATATACAGGAGGTCACGGTCAAAGTTGAAATTTGGCAGAGCGTTACCCATTGCCAGAGAGAATGGCTGTAAGGAAGTAACGGATTTGGGAAATTGTGGTGACTATATAGCGAATATTCGTACTAGGTCATCTATGTAGGGGGTCGTGTTGGGTGCCCGCGGAGGGTTGACGCGATTGTGTGTTTACATGAACAGCAAAGTTTAAACTTTATGGCGGTTCTCACAATAATTTGATGCATACTGCCAATCCGCAAACCTAGTACTTACAAGTTGCCCATGAGGGGACTGCTTTGCTTGGCAACCCCCGTTTGGAAAATTTACGCTGTAAACTCGCTTGGACTCTCGACGGCCAATGATGGGCTCGATCAAGTGCATTTAGAGCATGTCGCTTGTTTTTACAACCCTCAACTCTGCAGATTTCAACTTTGGGTATTGACAGTGTCTGCAAGATGGAGGAAGATGCATTGATTCATTTTGCATCTACATAGGACAGGGAATACAATGCAATTGGATTACGAGATAGCCATCTTCTGGACGAAATGGTAACGCGGGCTCTTTAGTAGCTCCGAAATGAACAATCATGGGACCTAGGGTGAAGTTGTACAGCATGCCAGCCAAGGAACTCTTGGAACCACCTACATAGACACGATTGACGTCATTGTTTTACCACCTTCAATGCTGCAGATTTCAAGGTGCCATTCAGAATTTATAATGTCTACAAGATGGAGTGGAGAAAGATGCATTGATTCTTTCTCCATCTACATAGGACCTGAAGGAATACAATGCAATCAGAATGCGAGATAATTGTCTTCTGGACGGACGAAATGGTAACGCAGACTGGCTAGCTCCGAAACGAACAATCATCCCATGGTGAGCGAAAAAAAAACTCTTAACACCATCTAGACTCATCTAGACCGTCACGGTCAAATGACATTGTTTGGCAACATCCAAAAAAGCATCCATTAATGAATGTGCAGTTTGCGCACTGTAATAGTCACACTATCTCCGCAGCTTGGTTTTGTCTAACGTGCGCCAGCCTGTAGGAATGAAGAAGTCCGTGAAGTCCATGGTAAACGGTACACTCGTCGATACTCTGACACACACTCAGTTCTCGTCGCTAGTAGTACTTTGACAGAATTTTGCAAATTCTTGGTGAGCTTGTTCGTCGCCCTCTCCGAACAGCGCGCGCAATTGATCGGACAACTCTGATGGCGGGCTAGAAGCTGATCGGCGGAGTGAGTGGGGTTGGCAATGGGGATAGCTTGGGAACAGAAGATCAATTAACAAGTATGTACTAGGAGGAGGAAGTGGCGACTGCGCCGGCGCAAACCTTGCTCGATACTGGTATAACATTGCATCTGTAACCAAAATGAACATAGAGATGGTGGTGAGCGACTTTTCAGTGACCCCCCCTGCGCAATTCTTGGGTGAGGCTGCGTGATAGACAGACAATGTAGTGTAGTCATATAGGTGTAAAAATCTCACGCACATGATCCAACGTGTGATCCAAAAATTCATATTGCCTTGTCCACAAGACTGCAATAGAGTCAGACAGTCGCACGGAATTTAATGAGGTACTTACATGAGATGCACATGTCCGAGGGGCTAGAGAGCGATGTAGTGTATCGTGCATTTTCTTCTGCTTGTCGTGCCACGAAACGGTCGAAAACTCAAAACTCACCTACTGCGCACGAAACCGAGCTGCCAAAACCCGCTCGGCGATGGAAACGAGTCGGTGTTGGAGATGTCGACGATGTCAATGTATTTGTACCACGAGCACTCCAGTCGAAATCCCTGGCCACACAAGTCGAACATTCGCGTTCGGACAGGTCGAGCGCGAGGTTATGATCGGGCGAGACGAGGCAGTAGTGGTGATGGCACGCGAAACCACGGATAGCGGCGACGGTGGCGACGACAGCACAATAAGCCACAGCAGCATCGACTCAGTGAGTCGAGGAAGCACGGCTGGCTAGAGAAAGTCAGCGCGCGTATCAAGGCCAGTGATCGCAAAGCGACAACTTACCTATGTCGTCTAGGCCACCTACAGGTCCCTCAGAACGTCCGTACGGGGTCGTTGAATGTAGACGGCGGCGCGGAAGAATCAAATTTGTACCTAAATATCAGCACAGCTCAAGAATGCGAAACAGTGCGCGTGCCACACAATGACCAGGAAACCATTCGAATAGTCATAGTCCCTGAGAGGCCCATAGACCCAAACGTCGAGACAGAAGAATCAAAATCGCACCTAGAAATATCAGTCGAGTGCTGGAGATCAAGAACGCTTACATTGCATGCTGTAACACGAAGTGGTCGATGCTGAGCCCTCAAAACAGAATCGGAACACTGCCTCTGGAGCTTCATTGGAATATTCTTGTATATCTATCCTCCACTCCGCAGAAGGTCGAAGAATCGGGTCCAAAGCCGTCCCCTTCCTCGAACGTTCAAAGTTAGACGAATTTCCGACGACAATGAGATCATTCCGTGCTGGAGAAATGAATGCATTGAGACGCTCATGAAAGCTCATGAACACAATGATATTGAGAGAATTCGAGCGACAGAGGCTCGCGACTATTATGTCATTCTCTTCACCTTGGTAATTATCTGCGGGTCATGAAACCATTAGCCAACAATTCGGCGGGTTGAACGGTGCGTACCAATTGTAGCTAGTCTGATACCAGTCTTTTTATGGGAGCCACTGTCTCCCAACAGCTCGGCTCTGGAAAGATTGTTCGAATCTAAGTGACTTAAAACCGTACCAGTCTCGCTCTTGAACACGTCCCGTAGCAGGGATAATTGGCCACTTGGAGATAGGGGCGTCAGGACAACGATGTCGGTTCCATAACCTTGGTGTAAGAGGTATCGGACTATTCTCAGCACCATCTTTACCTCCACTTCGAAGCCAGCGAGCTCCCATCTGCTTGGTCGAACGCGCGTTTGTCATCTTCTTCTGAATGGCCGTGATGGATAAAAAACAATGTTACTCTGTAGACCCCCGGTATTCTCCCTCGTCTTCGTTTGTGGTGTATCCTCCAGCTCCGGATATGTGAGTACGCGAATAAACGCAGATAGTCTCTGGGCGCATACGGTACTGAACAGAGAATGTAACGTGAGGAAATCCTTTCAGTACGAGACGTTCGAACATCGATCAGTTCAGTGTATCCTTGACGCCTTTCGACAGTTAGATCGTAACTAGTATTTCCTTTCGGCCGCAATGGCCAAGACGGTCAGCGGACTGCAAGGATAAGGAATAGAAACACGTTACTTATGGTCACCAATAAAAATCATTGAGTGATACTAGAGCCCAAGGCCGTGACGATGTGACTCTCAAAGTCACCCGCTTCTTCGACAAGTAGATCGTCCTGATTCGGAGTCATCACTTCAGCACCGTGTAAGCACGTGACTTACCCGTTTCGGTATCTGGTCTGTGTCTATGGACTCAATAATGGAAAGTCGGTTCCTCCGTTTCTGCATCTCCAGATTCGGATGGAGGGGAAGGAGTGGAATTTTAAAAGCGAGCCTCACGTACAGCGCGCGGAGTATGTTTGGAATATGCCCAAAGCACATCAATGCTCAGGCATTCGGGCAAGTGTGGTTGCCCAGCTGAAGCGCAAGAGGGTCATTGGGTGTAGTATCACGATTGGTGTGAAAAACTCATTGCGAGGTGAGGTCACTTAGACAATCGAACGAGGAAACAAAAGTAACAGAGAGGGGGAAAGAGAGTCGTCGACCAGGCTCGGGTTTGAACGATTTCTGTATTCTTTGTTGATAGTCGCTTCAATGTGTTCTTCGCGTTCGCCTAGCCTTCCGCCAACACAGATCCATGCAAATCAGCAATCCGACCAGGATGGCTGGGATGGGGAGGATTTCGGTCCACCAGCCCCCGCATTCTCCACCGCCCGGCGTCAGATCATCAAGACCCTCGTAAACTTATCATTGCAAGTATGTAGGACAAGAAATGTTATGCAACGGTTACAAAATAGACATCCTGTGGACACACAGGACAACGACCGCACTCCTACTTGTCAGATATGTCCTTCGTATGCTAGCCTGTAGCAATGAAGACCGCGGTAGCTAGTATTACACTCATCAATATATACCCTTGTACCCAGCACTTTGACTTGCACGTTAACAAACTTCATTCTTGTTTCCCGGCTTTTTTTTCGAGCGTGACTTTGCGCTCCGCCTTTTCACAGCCCGAGCATTTCGCCGGATAATCCTGGTGGCATTTCCATTTCAACCGATGTGTGCCAGCCAGACACATAGCGCTGCAGTCCGCTTTGCACAGCATCGTGTTGTGTACGTCCAATTGGTTGGGAGTTCGGAAAGGGTGACATTTCAGAGTGCAGGCATGGAGAATGCAACTGCTAAGCCTCATATTACTGCACACAAGTTCAGTACATTCCGCGAGCAACGACGACGAAAGATGTACTTACCACGGTTCTGTACAACCTCCATCTGCAGAGTATTCATCAAAATCTTCAGGTCGCCCGATCTCACGTATACAACTAGGATGTCTCTGGCACTTTATTGGAAGACCCTTGTATATGTATCCTCCACTTCGCAGAAGATCAAAGAATTGGGTCCAAAGTCGACCCCCCTTCCTCGAACGTTCAAAAGTAGACGAATTTCCGACAAGGATGAGACCATTCCGTGCTCGAGAAATGAGTACATTGAGACGCTCAGGAGAGCTCATGAACCCAATGATGTTGAGAGGATTCGAGCGACAGAGGCTCGCGACTATTATGTCACTCTCTTCACCTTGGTAATTATCTGCGGGTCATGAAACCATTAGCCAACAATTCGGCGGGTTGAACGGTGCGTACCAATTGTAGCTAGTCTGATACCAGTCTTCTTATGTGATCCACTATCCCCAAACAGCCCAGCTCGGCCAAGATCGTTCGAATCTAAGTCACTTAAAGTCGTGCCAGTCTCGCTCTTGAACGCATCCCGTAGCAAGGATAATTGGCCAAGGTAAGGCGTCAGGACAACGATATTGTCGATTCCGTAACCTTGCTGTAAGAGGTATCGGACTATTCTGAGCACCATCTTTACCTCAAACGAATTTTGCTTCGAAGCCGACGAGCTCCCATCTGCTCGGTCGAATATGCGTTTTTCATCTTCTTCTGGATGGCTGTGGTCAATAAAAACAATGTTACTTTGTAGACCCCGGATATTCTCCCTCGTCTTCGTTTGTGGCGCATCTTCCAGTTCCGGATACGTGAGTGTGCGAATAAACGCAGATATCTCTGGGCGCATACGGTGCTGAACAGAGAGCGTGACGTGAGGAAATCCTTTCAGCACGAGACGTTCGAACAACGATCGGTTCAGGTCGTATCCTTCACCCCTCTCAACAGTCAGATCATAGCTATTTACTTTCGGCCGCAATTGCCTAAAAAACGGTCAGCGGATTGCGAGGACAAGGAATAGAAATACATTACTTGTGGTCACCAATAAGAATCATTTGCGTGATACTGGTGCCCAAGGCCGTGACGATGTGACTCTCAAGAATCTCACCCGCTTCTTCGACAAGTAACACGCCGGGAGAGATCGCTCTGATGTCATCCGCGTACTTCGCAGCACCAGTTGTGGTACACCCGATAATCCTCTTGCCTTTCAGCTGGGTAACCACACCTTGCCCGAATGTCTGCGCAAGGCGGTCCTGACAGCGATTGAAGCCTCTCCCAGCAACACAGATATCCTCCGCACTCTTTTCGACCATGCCCGCTATCCAACTGGCCACCTTTTGTTGACGGAGTGCTTTGGGCATATTCCAAACACGCTCCGCGCGCTGCACGTGAGGCTCGCTGTTGAAAGTCCACGCGTCCTGCCCCTCCATCCATCTGGAGATGAGAAACTGGGGAGGAACCGGTTTTCCATTGGGTCCTACGATAGACATTCCACCTTTTGGTTTCGGCACGCGGAATGCATTGAAATAATCGGCGTCCTTAGATTGGATGTAGGTCAACAAACGATTCGGATCCGTCTGCGGTGGTAACAAGGGTCTGAACGACTGCTGTAGCCTTTGTTGATAGTCACTTGCAGAAGCTTTGGTGGAATCTACAGCCATCCAGTCGAATCTCGTGCGGAAGACTTTTTCCCTCGGAAGGTTGTGGATGCTAAGGTGAGCGACTGCGCTCTTCGGCCGACCGCCAAGACGAACGATACTTTGACTATTGATACCGATGTTAATCAAGTCTTCCAGGAATTGATCGAGAGCGTGATTTGTATAGCAAACCACCAGAATCGTCTGGCGTGTGAAGTCGTGTAATGCCTTCGCAAGAAGTGCACCAACGAAAGATTTCCCAGTCCCTAACAACGCCATAAACAGCCAAGAACAAATTCTAACATGGATAAAACGTACCAGGAGGGCCTTGGATGAGCGATAACTTCTGATTCAGTCCAATGATGAGAGACTGAGCTTGTGAGACGTCAAGTTTGATGGATTTTCGGGTCCTGAGTAAAGGTTGCAAATCCATCGAAGGGTTTTGTGCGAGTTGGGAGGTTATCTGAGGAATGGTGATGGGCGGGCTGCCAACGGAAGTACCCGCCTCCCAAAACAAGATCTCGTGGCAGAGAGGTAAGGTCTGCACTTTCTGGAGAGCTTTCAACACAGGCTCGAAAGCGAACAGAGCGGTGTCAATCTGAACGAGACGAATTTGTTTCGCAACCTTGAGCTGGACAAGAGTTTTCGAGATGTTTGTTTCGCCTTCGATCTGAAGAACAACTGTAGGAGGTTTCTTTGCCAGTAATTCTTCGTCGCGGTGGATCGTACCAAGGCTCAGAATTGTGTCATCGACGACGAGACATGCCAAGGATTGATGTCGGAGAATCTTTGAACCACGATCGTTATCCGTGATGAACTTCCTTCTGTCCTCATCTTTGATGCCCTTGAATACGAAGAGGTCTGGATAGCACCGGAGCTGAAGGCCCCAATGCGTGTTCTGCCTCGCAGCGCCAGTGTAGACGCCAGCCAGCCTAACATGGTTGACGACGATACCGCGATGTCTCCCCGGCTTCTTCTTCAGAACGATGTCAACCTCCTCCTTCAACTCGTGCATCATATCTTCCCTCAACAAACGAAACAGGATATCGAGGTAGTCCGTAAAGCGCGAGTCTTTACCGTCTGGATCATCGAACAATGAAGCAGGCCGCAGAGCAGGTCTCCTCTGGCTGAGTAGTTCGTCCGCAGTCGGAATGATAGCAACCCTGCGGAAATCGGCAAAATCGTTATCATGACGTCCGCCAGGTGCGCCAGAATCCCCGATATCTGAAGAGGAGAGGATATGTTTAATGAGATAACCGGCTTCCCTAACCGCTTGATGACCGGAAGCGAGGAAGTTGTCAAGCAAGGATGGGCGGCTTGCGAGCTTGCGATACGGGGCGGTATCTCTATTTTCCATCTGGAGGAGATAAGATAGAACACTTGCGAAGACACCCTGGGCTCGTTGGTCCAGAATGCCATCCTCAAAGGCTCTATGGAACGCATTCCAGAAAATGGGTGGCTCGACGATACTAACGATGATATCGTTCAGCACGTCGCCGCCCACGCTGCCGACACGGAGGAGGTACTCAAGAACGTCAGAAGCTGGGCCGTTCAGGAACTCTGCTCCGAGGTCAGAACTGAGTGCCTTTTGAACGGCGTCTATTCCATGAAGGCTCCTTACAATCTGGTCTACACATTTAGCCGGATCAGCTTGGACACAAAGACCCTGCAAGAAAAGGCGACAAGGACTGGGGCGTTGCTCCAGTTCGACATTACCATCAAGGACATCACGAAAACGCTTGCCCAGTTGTCTGCTTCGTTGGTCTGTCATTCCCAGAATCAGAGAACAGCTAGAAGGGACAAAGAAGGCTGATTGCTGTGGAGCAAGGGCGACTTATACCATACGCCGCACCGTGTCCAGGAGAAATCCGAGCTGCACCCACCAGAACGATCTTCGCTCTCCTGATTAGGGGTGAGGCCCACAGATGCTGTGGCATCTTTCGATTCGCTGCTGGTGGCTGAACGGGGATGCCACGGTTTGGTGATTCGAATTTGACTCAAATGATATGCTGGTGTCATGAGGAAGCATGCCAGGTAGCCCTGGAGTGATCCATTGTACACAGGGTGGGGGGCCCTTTAATAGGGTTTTGAGCATAATTTGATGTCGTGCATTAACAGAGGGTGTTTGTCAGAAAGCCGTGGATAGCATTGGTCTGAACTTCGGTAGAAATTATCGCAGTGGCAGCTTGCTGGATAGGCCTTGCGTAAGTCGACTGAAGTTGTCGGAGTCCGACGCACGTCAGAAGGAACGCCACCTTCTACATACAAACTTGAAGCTTCTAAGACTGCCGACCAAATGCCGACCGTACTAGTTGAACCTTTCGCAGATTCTCGCAGATAGTGGTCACTCTACTATTAGCAGTGAGTACATCACTTGGTGAGTCACACGAACTCATTTGAAGGTAGCGTCAGTTCGAAGGAACATCATGTTCCTTCTTGTTGCGTTTGAAGTTGCAGACCACAGATCTAGTCGGTGACCTCGCATACCTATTCAACTCCAACAAGCAAGTACAACTTAATGGTATTTGTTGGTCCGAGGGAATGATTATTTTCCAAAGTCCATCGATCGAGTCTTTGGTCTGCCCACGGGAGGCTATGCTGGAGGTTAACTTTTGCGTAGCTCATCCATTCATCCTCAAGTATGAGACGTTATCTCGGACACAGTGCCCGTTGTCTGTAATGCCCTGAAACCTCTCGGACCGTTCTGAACCGACTGGCATCACTGACGCCAAAACTTGCCTGCAATGCAGTCACCCTTACTCATATTCTGGATCCTCGACATACCCCCCGAGCCAGGATATGTTCAATGCCTCGACCTTCACTACTAACCCACGCAGAGCAGGCTCATACTAATCCCATAGAGGCGGTCCACCAGCCTCTGTTGGCCTCACCCACTATCTATGGGTGCTCTTCCCAATAAAAACTAGCGGATGGCGAAGAGACTAGTGACTAGGGTATTCACGCCATCATGATGTTGCTTCTGCCAGTCGCATGGTATGGTCGTGCTTCAAAGCTTCATGGCGCAACTAGGGTTGGACATGTGTAGGTCAGGCCTTTAATTTCCGTTGAACGACGTGTAGCACGGGAACACAGGAATACCGAAGTATTGGCCCGGCCCCTGTTGCGAGCATGCTACATATGATTCTGAGTCTGGACAATGGGTTTACCTTCCATCCAAGAGAAATGTTGAGGGACTCCGATTACTTCACTGCCTCTCCGTATCTTTTGCAAAGAATGAATGGATGCTAATAATACATGCTAACTCTCAAATACATGGCACTCTGCACATGTCATAACAACGGACTGATTCAACACAGGTCGCTATCCTAGATTCAGTTGTTCACTTGGCATGTAGTGTGACCCACCCGCACATCTCCATCCTGATGCCTGCGGGATCCATTGATAGCCCATCGGGCAAAGCCCCATCTGTGCCAACTTCTGTCGTGCCTCTTCCAACTCCTTCAATCTCTTCGCTTCCTCCTCCTGCTTCCTCTTCAACTTTGCAGCAGCTCTCGCCCTCTCAGCCTTCACCGCCGCCTCGCGCTTCTTTGCCTCAGAAAACTGTCTCTCTACCTCCGCCAACCTTGCTGGGTCCCCACCAGCCCGCCGTTTCTCATTCTCTAGTGCACGGGCAGCCATCTCAGCGCGCTGCTGCTCATTTGTTGCAAGTGCGAGCTTGAGCTGCAGCCCCCGCTCCTCCTCGATCGCACGTTTCCTGAGTGCTAGTTCAGCAGCTTTGTCCAGTTGAAGTTGGTTCCAGACTTCATCAGAGACACCGCGATCACGGCATACCAAGCTTTCAGGCCCCGGCGTGGATGCCCTGCTGGACTCGTCGGACGCAGTTGCAGGCGGAGGTGTCTGCGGCTTGCTGCGGGCCTTGAGGCGGGCAGTTTGTGTGTCTGGCGACTGTCGCGGGGATGGAGGGGGAGGTTTCGATGTCTGAGTCGCAGAACTGGTACTCGTCGGCGGAGGTGGAGATGCAGGCCCGTTGAAGCTAGCCATTGGAGGCAGCAAAGGATTATTTTGATGAGAACGGCCCATAGTGGGTACATTCAAACGTCCTCGCTTCTCATCCCAGGTCAATCTCAGAACCGCAACTGCCTCGCCTATAGTCAAAGAAGGGGGCTGCCCGAAATTATTGGCAGCATTGGAGAACGCCTGCTGCACCATCCGCTTCCCAATTGTTTTCATGTCTCTTGCATTTCCCCAGGAGGACAGTTGAGACATGGACTCGACGATGCTCTCCACCTCGGTGTACTCCGTTGAGTTTGAATCTGTCAGCTCTGCAACGACAATCCCGCTCTTGCGAAGGTCCTTGTCCAGGAGTGACAAGCACTGTTTAGGAGTCATGTTCTGGAAAGCGATCTCCTCTGGAAAGCGACTCGATAGACCAGGATTGACACTGAGAAGAGAATTCATCTCATGCTCGTATCCAGCCAAGATAATGATGAGTTTGTTCATGAACCGTTCTTGTGTCATCAAGCCGACAATCTCGTCCATGGCTTCCTTTGCGAAGTGACCCTCGCTCAAGCGATATGCTTCATCAACAAAGAGGACTTTTCCGAGAGCCTTTTCGAAGACCGCCTTGGTTTTGGGACCTGTGTGTCCGATATATTGCCCAACGAGGTCAGATGCAGAGCACTCGATCACCTCTGCTGAGGACAAGAACCCCATGTCATAGTAGACTTGACCAAGCTTCCTCGCAGTGCTCGTCTTTCCGGTACCTGTTGTAGCGGCGTCACTCCACATGTTTTCAGACCATTCTGCATCTACTCACCAGGTGGCCCCTTGAAAATGAAATTGCTCGGTATGTGGGACCGCATATCTAGTCCCTGAGCTTTCATAACGCGTGCAATCTTCTGGTAGTTATCAAGCCTCTTTATGATGTCCTCGCACCCCACGACATCCCCAAACAGTTTGGCCAAATTGGCAGACGCGTTCTGGTCCCGTTTATAGTCAGGGTCAAAGTCTTGGGGTTCAAACGTGACTCCCGTTCGTTTATTGGGTGGGATCGATGCCATGCGATTCTGATACCGAGCTTTGGCAAGACCCAATATATTTTCCACTTCGCCAGCATTTCCGAAATTTGGACGGCTCTTCATGCGAGAGAGAAGATCGCGTGCTACACGTTTCGCATCATCGGTAGCGGAGAGGTCCTGGCCTTTGAGCTTGTGGTCCAGAATTTGCATAAGTTGAGGTTCAGTAAAGTCCTCGAAGGTGAATGCGTTCTCTATTTGGAAACGACGAGCTAATCCAGGGTTAACATTCTACCGGCCCTTGTCAGTGCCGACGTAGCGTGGTTAGAAACACACATACTTGGAACATTTCTTCCATCTGCTCTTTGTAGCCTAAAAGCAGGACGCATCTGTCTTCTCCGGGTACGCTCTGGATTTCTGCGACAATCGTGTCGATAACGGAAGTCTTGTATGGATCTCCTGCACTTTTGCTGTACAGCATGTAGGCCTACAAACCTATTGTCACTGGATATACACGACATAATCGTCGACTAACCTCGTCAATAACAAGTACCTTTCCGACGGTACTGCTAAGTATCGCTTTGGTCTGCTTTTCCGATTGTCCAAGGTGTCCGCCAACAAAGTCCGCCGGATTTTTCACAACCACTGCCGAAATATGGTTTCGATACCAATTTATATATGATATAGTGCATTGGCACCCACCTTCGCCATTGCTGAGAAGACCCAGTTCCGCAAGAACTTGGCCATACAGATTCGCGACTGACGTCTTCCCCGTTCCAGGGGAGCCAAGGAACACCCGATTGAGCGACATCTGGATTGGCTCCTTCTCCTCCAACTCTCTGTGGTAGTTGGTTTCTAGGAGAGCGAAGAAATTACGGACAGAAGCCTTAACAGACTCCAGCCCTATGAGGCCCTGGAGTTTTGCCCACGCCGCGCTCTGTGGTAGCACCTGACACGGATCTGGCCCGATCAAATCCTCCTTGGACATGAAGAAGTCGTCGGCTGATCCTCCCGCTCTACGTGTTTTCTCGACACGTTCGGCCTGCCTCTCACATATTTTGGAGAACATGTTCTGAAGGGCACGCGCATTGCCGAATCCAGGTCGTCCTCTCCCCCTACCAAGCCTCCGCACAGCGATCCGTGCATATAGCCCACGAATTCCATCTTCGACTTGTATTCGGCCCTTGTACCGCTTAAAGACCAGGTCCTCGAGCATAGTAAGGAGTTCTGCATCTTTGTAGTCTGAGAACTGGAGACTATACGGCACGCGACTGGGTATTCCCGGGTTGTGTTCGAAGAACCTTTCCATCTCCTTGTTGTAGCCCGCGAGAATGAATACCAGGGTGCCCACTCGATTTTCCATTTCGGCCAGTAAGAAATCCAGAACTGGACGACCGGATTGATCGTATTCACTGACAAGCTGGTACGCTTCGTCGATGAAGATGGCCCCTCCACCAGCCTTGAGGGCGTCGTCGACGAGTTTCTTTGCTCCTTGAACCCCTTCGTTCGCAAGCGAGGATCCCGTAGTTTCTATGAAGGCATCTCCTGGTAATACCTCTATGGACTCTAGAAACTCTGCGTACAACCGCGCAACAGTGGTTTTGCCTATTGCAAACCATGAGTCTCAATCCTTAACATGACAAAGGAACAAACTTACCGGTTCCAGGATTACCTAGCAATACGAGGTTCAGTCGTTCCTTGTTAATGGCGACGCCTTGACGCTTCATTGTGTCGATTTTAGACTTTATGCGCAATATTTGCTCCTTCACTTCCTCCAGTCCTGTCATATCCATGATCTTGTCAATAGCATCGTTCTTCACGCCCTCGACCCGTTTCTGGTATTCCCACTTATCCCTTGCCGCGGACTCGACTTTCGGACGTGGAGCCACTGGATCTGCAGGCTGGGGCTTTGAGGGATCAGTAGATGGTTTTGGTGGTGACTGAGAAGCTGTTTTGGAGAAGCCGATGCTTTAGCTCTAGCGGCAGCTTTCACCGTCGCTTTCTTCGCCTTCTCTTTCACATCCTCGATTTCCTTTTCCTTCTGGCGTGCCTCCTCTTCTCTGTCTTTAGCTTTCTGGATGTCCGCCAACGCTTCTTTCTCGTACTGCAACTTGGCATCGAGTTCCATCATTTGCAGATCATGCTCGCGCTCGTCATTTTGTCGCTTGGCTTGGGCCAGGATGTCTTGTTTAGCTTGTTTCTCGAGTCGCTTCGCCTCCTTCTCGCAAGTGCGTGCACTTGGCTGGGCGCTGCTGGTGACATCTCCAAGTCAGCTTATGGGTTCCCCGCCGGACACGTGTCGCTGGAAGGGAATCTTGCACAGCATTGTGTCGTGCACATTGGGCTGGTTAGGTGCAGTGCGAAGAGGATGGCACTTGAGAGTGCACGGATGTTGACATTTAAGCACCATACCACTGAATGAAAGAAATCAAGAATAATCCATAAACAAGGACAGAAAGACGAACCAGGGTTCCGTGCAACCACCATCTGGTGAATAGACGTCGAACTCATCTGGCTGTTGGATTTTCACGGGTCCAGTCCGGATGCCTCTGGCATCGCACTGGTAGTCCACTGTACATGTATTTCCCACGTCGCACGAGGTTAAGGAACTTTGTCCAAAGCTCCCCTCCTTTCTTCGACTGTTCAAAGGTGGAAGAATTTCCGATAAGGATCAAGCCGTTTCGTGCTCGCGATATGAGTACATTAAAACGTTCGGGAGAGCTCATGAACCCGATAGAGTTAGCAGTGTTCGAACGGCAAAGGCTTGCGACAACTATGTCGCTCTCTTCACCCTGATAGTTATCTATGGATCATAAGAATCTC
>JAYMGJ010000766.1:0-25983 GCA_037178675.1 Scleroderma bovista
GGTTGGGTGCTACTATGGGTCATCTACCGAGGATTTTGTACAGTAGCTATGGCAGTGAAAGTTGGCTTCTGGTCAAAGCCTAATAGTATCGAGCAAGCAAGTCCAGTGCTGCATGCATCCTGAGAGGGTGCCTATGATACAGTGCTGGAGTTCCCCACCAGTTCAGAATCTCAATCAACTGTATTTCTGTAACACTAGTCCCAAGTTCATGCTTTGTGTGCAGTTAACACTCTTCCTAATGTGCCCTTGTATCCTATGTATAATGTAGCATCTGTAAACTACACCTACACCTAGCTTACAATTTCTATCAATGACATCCCCTGCCAACAATGAACAAATGTTGTCAGAATTGCAGTAAGTTACTTTCTACTCCAAATTGTCAGAACACTTTGAAAGAAGATGAAACCACTAAACCCACCCATTGGGCCTGTAAGACTGGCTGAAAACGAGTCAAACAGCATCAAAAACCATACCAATGCGTTAAGCGGGCTAACGGACATGCCAGCTAGCATTGCGAACCAAATGTAAACAGCTGAAAATGTCATGAAGATGGCTGGAAACAATGACAAGAATGTCAAAACACGTCGAGTGAAGGTCGGGACGCAAAACTCACCTGCAGTGCACGAAATCGAGCTGCCCAAGCATTCCAGTTGACGGATTAAGGTCAGCGAAGCAGGAGATGGCAACATATTCATACCACGGGGGTACCACGAGTTGCGTGTTCGTCTTCGGACGAGTTGAGGATGAGGCCGCAAGATAATGACTTGCCTGTGTCGTTTGGACCACCTGCAAAGCTCCGAAAGTGTTCCTACGAGGCCATTGAACCTAGATGTTAACGCAGACGTACCAAATTCGAAACTATAACAATCAGAGCGTGGGAAGGTGAAACAATTTACCTTGGACACACGCGGGCCGTGCAGCCACCAGCTGGAAATCATTCGAGACATGCCTGAGGTCATTGGACCAAGGCGTCGACACAGAAGATTAAGGACGCGACCTACAAACGTTGAAGCTCTGGCTGGCGTGGTCGCTCACGAGCCTGTCTCATCTCCTTGAAATTTTTAGTAAAGTGTTGAAATCACCATCAAAAGGTTGAAGCCATGTTAGACATGGTTATAAAGTGGAAAGAAGGACTTAAAACGAGTGTGAGAGGCTGGAATCTCGCAAGACGATTTTTCTGATTTTTTCTGATTTTTATTTTATTTCTTAGTGCACATTTGCGCCACTCGGTCAAGAATTTCCGAAACAGTTGTATGTAGCCACTGACATGTCAAGCTCTACATAATGTGCACTATATCGAAAACCCAGTTGGGTCTCGGTCCGAGGAAAAAATGCGCTTACGCACCATCCGATCGTGCGGGGTGTGTGGGACTCCGTGAGCCGTCCGGGGATCCCGGTGAGCAGGGCCCGGGCGGCGTTATACCCACTAAAAACCTCTGAGTTCGTTACCCAGTCCTGTCAGATCTGCATTGATTTTCTGCCAACGGCCCACACGAAACATTACAGTAATGAACGCACTTACATCGTCCTGATGACATCGGAATCCTTCGTATGGTCCAGTATTTCCCTAGTCAGCTCAGCAGGGAAAGATGCCATTAGGGTCGATGCACTGGACCGGACGGGGCGTGGAATATACAGCAATAGGACTCCAAGATTGCAGTGCGGATACAACGTGCTTGTTTGATATCCATGCATAGCTGAGGGCGACAAGTTTCTTCCCTCTCACTCTCCCATACTCACCGTTCAACGCTACGAGTGAGTCCCCCTGTTCTCTGGCAACCTGGGCTTCGCTTATCCTCATACTGCAGTAGTGACTAAGTGACTACCCCGTGTTGAAGTTGTAGCCTATATAATGGTGAGGCTTTTGCTGAACGCCACTCATGTTGCTCAGTCTCGCACAGGTCCTGACCTTCCACACCACCTTCTCCTCCGTTTATCGAACCACCTGTGAGCTGGTTATTCTCCGTTTTACGTGCTATCGCCATGACATGGCACAGTTTCTCTCTTCGGCTCTCCTCAACCTTCCGTACAACCTGTATCTGAAGTCGGTGAGGCAGCTACTTTTGGACGCCTTGCCAAACACTGATCCTTCCCATGCCCATCAGATGTACCCTGCAATACGCCTGCAATTATTTCTGACGATGTAATGGCGGTCTTGGATAGCAGCGATGTCACCCGCAAACGCGCAGCATTGAATCTTTGTTCACACGGGGACCCAGAACGCTCGTCATGCCTTATGGAACTTTCTGATTGCCTTTACTACCGATCTAGACGAGCACATTCATTGACAGACCTTGAGGAAGCAATCACACTGGGTCGTGAAGCTTTAAAGCTGCGTCCTTCGGGCCACCCTGATCGCCCATCGTCCTTACACAAGCTGGGACGTTGCATCATCGCCCGGTTCGTAAGAGAGTGTACATCCTTGGATTTGGAGGAAGCCATTACGCTCTGCCGGGATGCATTGGCGCTCTGCCCCCCCGGCCACCCAGGTCGATCGGCTTCCCTCAATACCCTCGCATATTGCCTATGTGAACAGTTCCGGAAAGGGGATAGAAGGGAATATATGGAGGAAATGATCGTGCTGGAACGGGAAGCGTTGGAACTACGTCCTCCGGGCCATCCGGACCGCTCGTGGTCCCTCCACAGCCTCGCGATCTACCTCTCCAACCGGTTTGATAAAGATAGCCATCTGGAAGACTTAGAAGAGGCCATCACCCTTGGGCGTGGTGCAATCGACCTTCGTCTTCCAGGTCATCCTGAGCGGCATTTCTCACTCGACAACCTTGCAACCTGCCTTATGAAACGATACCATAACAAGCACAACGATGCTGATTTGCAAGGGGCCATCGCCCTTAAGCGTGATGTGTTAGATCTTCGACCACTGGGTCATCCCGATCGGTCATCCTCCCTCCACGACCTCGCGGCGTACCTCGACAACCGTTTTGATAATGACGGTCGGATAGTAGACCTGGAAGAGGCCATCACCATTGGACGTAGTGCAGTCGATCTTCGTGCTCCTGGTCATTTCTACCGGGATCACTCGCTGAACAACCTCGCATCTTACCTTCATAAGAGATACCGCAGTGAGAACAGAACTGCTGATTTGGACGAAGCTGTCACCCTTGCACGGGCTGCGTTAGATCTGCGACCACCAGGCCATCCAGATCGGTCATCATCCCTCCACGACCTCGCGCTGTACCTATCCAACCGCTTCAATACAGATGAGCAGATGGAAGATCTAGAAGAGGCTATCACACTTGAACGTGTTGTAGTTGTCCTTCGCACTCCAAACCACCCTGAGCGACACATCTCGCTCAACAACTTGGCAAACTACCTTAATCAGCGATACGTCAAAGAGAACAGAGCTGCTGATTTGGACGAAGCCATCACCCTTACACGGGCTGCGTTAGCTCTGCGACCGCCGGGTCACCCTGATCAGTCATCATCCCTCCACGACCTCGCGCAATACCTATCGAATCGCTTCGATAAAGACGGGCAGATAGTAGACCTGGAAGAGGCCATTAAACTTGGACGTCATGCTGTCAATCTTCGCACTCCAGATCATCCTGAGTGGCACATCTCGCTCACCGCCCTGGCGAACTATCTTAATCAGCGATATATCAAAGAGAACAGAACCGCTGATTTGGACGAAGCCATCACCCTTACACGGGCTGCGTTGGATTTGCGACCACTGGGCCATCCCGACCGGTCATCATCTCTCCACGACCTCGCGCTGCACCTATCCAATCGCTTCGATAGAGATGGACAGATTGCAGACCTGGAAGAGGCCATCACCTTCGGACGTGGCGCAGTAGAGCTTCGTGATCCAGACCATCCTGAGCGGCATACCTCGCTCAACAACCTGGCAAACTATCTTAATCAGCGATACATCAAAGAGAGCAGAACTACTGATTTGGACGAAGCCATTACCCTTACACGGGCTTCGTTAGATCTTCGACCACCGGGCCATCCTGGTCGATCAAGATCCCTCCATGACCTCGCGCTGTACCTCTACAGGCGCTTTAATAAGGACGGCCAGAGGATGGACCTGGAAGAGGCCATCACCCTTGGACGTGATGAAGTCAACGTTCGCACCCCAGATCATCCCAATTTGTCCGTATCACTCAACAACCTTGTGATTTTCCTTTGTGATCGTTACCGAAACTTTGGAACAATGGGAGATCTGGGGGAAATACTCACACACAGGCGGGCCATCTTAGAACTTCAACCATCAGGACATCCAAAGCGAGTATCCTCCCTTACAGCTCTCCAGAGCGACGTCATGGAGATGATCGACAAGCTGCGTAGAGAAGTGGACTTAGATAAGGCCATCGCACTTGGACGAGAAATTGTAACTCTCTATCTGCCAGGCGATCCTCTTTGCACTGCCCTTCTCAGGAAACTCGCCAGCTGCCTTAAGGAGCGGTTCCAGAATAACGGCGACTTTGCGGACTTGGATGAGTGCACTGAACTATGTGGAACTATGTTGGAGGCGGATGCTACAGACAATCATACACAATCGTTTTCACTTCATGGTCTTGCACTTGGCTTTTGGTTCAAGTCTCAGGATCAGGGGAGAACACACAACTTGGATGAAGCAATCGTGTTGGAACGAGCTGCACTGAAACTCCGTCGGCGGGGGCTTCCTGATTGGGCCGAGTCTCTTCGTGCCCTTGTACTTTTCCTTGACGCACGGTTAAAGCAGACGGGCAAAGTGGATGATCCGGAGGAGTTGATTGATCTAGGACGTGCCACATTGGAGCTGTGTCCTTTGGGACATCCTGATCACGCTTCATTCCTTCAAAAACTTGCGTTTTTCTTATCCTACAGGTTCGATCGCCTAGGTGCCTCGGTTGACATTGAAGAAGCTATCATACTCACAAACTCTGCATTGGACCTTTGTCCTCGGAGACACCCTGATCGACCTAAGTTGCTCAATACCCTTATGTGTTATCGTCGAAAGAAGATTATTAAGCCAAGTGCGCAACCACATCCAGATTGCATCAAAAAGCTGGTAAAGGATTGTCTTTGCAGCACCCTCGAAACCCTTCCGCCCCGACTCCTCAACACACAAACGGGCTACCTGTGCGATAGGGATGCATTGATTACAGATTTCGATAACAGCTTAGAATGCCGACAGCTACTCTCTTCAGCCGCGGCGTTTGATTCTCCCCAGTGCAGGGACCACATCCGTGAAATAGTCTCCGCTTACTTCCAATACACGACACTTTCGCACCGCTGGGGAAAAGATGAACCGCTATTACGTGATGTCCAAGGGCAAGTCATCTATCAGTTGGACCTCACGGATGGCCTCATAAAGTTGCAATCATTCTGTGCGACTACTTGCGAACGCGGTTATCTGTGGGCATGGAGCGACACGTGCTGCATTGACAAAGACAGCACTGTCGAGCTTGCAAAAGCTATCGCGTCCATGTTCTCCTGGTATCGCCACTCAACCTTAACGATTGTCTACCTTGCCGATGTTTCTGGTCCTGGTATGCTGTCCAGCAGTTGCTGGTTCAAACGTGGCTGGAGCCTTCAAGAACTTCTTGCGCCACGCGCTGTGTTGTTCTACATGCATGACTGGTCACTCTATAAGGAGTGTTCATCCTCGAATCACAAGGAAGATTACCATGTGCTCCGCGAACTGGAGGGAGCGACGGGAATAGCGTCACAATATCTTACAAATTTTAATCCAGGTATGGACGACGCGCGGTCAAGGCTCCAATGGGCGTCGGGACGTCGCACCACCGAACCAGAAGACATTGCCTATTCACTTTTTGGCATTTTCAATGTTTACATACCCATTATCCCAGGGGAATCTACGGACAATGCACTCGGGCGTCTCCTCACAGAGATCATAACGCGGTCAGGGGATATTTCGGTTCTATCCTGGGTTGGGGGGGAATCCTCGTTCCATAGTTGTTTCCCTGCCCACATCACTGCATACCGATCTGAACCCTGTGTACCATCTCCTTTACACGACATTGGCATTCAGCGTTGTACGTCAAGCGCGCCCGACTTGGAGTCATCTAAGGCATGGATCAAACTGTTCGACTCACTTTCGAAATCAGATCACCCACAGTTCGTTGGCCGCCGACTTCGGCTGCCGTGCATCGTGCATCAGATTACAGCAATTCACTTGCGACTGGCAAATCCCCGTACCCCTACCTTGCATGTGTATGAAATTCATGCGGAAGGCTTGACACCTCTGAAGCTCGCACTGTCACACGAACTTGAAAACATATCACAGAATCCACTCCCATATGCTCTAATTCGACCGTGGCATGTGGAATTACTGGACTCATCCCCAATTGTCGACTCTACAGTTTCTGAACAGTTGTTTACGATGCTGAAGCAGCCATTTAATGCGCTGCTATTAGCAAAGACTCCTCGAAACGAGTATAAGAGGATTGCATCTTCCTCCACCATCATTGCTTGCCCACTGGTGGATGCGGTTAGCATCATCCAAAGCAAAGTACAGACAGTCACTATTGTGTAAGGTACGACTATATAATAATTTTACTGCCACATCACTTACATCTGTTTGCATAGTTACAAGTAACTCATCCATGACGAATGCACAGGGAGATGAATAATATGAATCTGTACCTAAGTAGTATATTACCATAGCTTGGTGGACACTAGTCACTCTCTAGTAGTGCCAGAATTTTCCTGTGTTCACCCAAGTTTCCTACACCCACCCAAGAATAGTATGGCCACACAAAATCAGCAGCATCCTTTAGAGCTCTAGGAACACCATCCACCATCCAACACCCAACACAGATACTCAGTAAGTGTCACAACCAGACATCCTCGCATGAGATAGAATGCCAGAACATATGATGGCGCCACTAATGAGCCCTGCGACGGAGTATGCGAGGAAGACGAACGGGAGAGAAAGCATGATACTTCGGCGCTGAATTTTCGTATCAGCGTCGCAAGGTTCGTAATCTAGGATAAAAACTGACAGAAAGTAGAATGAAGTCTTCTCCAGCAGTACGTCCAGCACCTTGCACTGTCTCTGTTGCATACCGGGAAATAGACAAAAAAGATGTGAACATGCTCAGAACAGAGCACAAGATAGCAACCAAATCTCCAATCTGGGCAATACTATGCAGCCCTGGCAGGGTCACGAGCATTACCGACACACTGAGGATAATGACCGACTGGGAAGTACAACGCGTATGGAGGTTAAGGGATGACTTTCAGTACAGATGGTCTCCTCACCGCGAGACATGCACATGCGCCGATGACGAATAATGGAATACTGCTCAGCGTAGCTGTGTTGTTCTCCACGTCAAAGTGACTACTGTATCTTGCTCTGTCGACGAAAAGGAACGGTATTCCGAGGCATAGTATGCCCACGACGATTTCTAGCACTGTGCAAAGGATCGGTGTGTGCTCTACAGTGTTCATATGATGATGACTAATGTCGCGGGGTAGGGGTCTGTGCGGCTTGAAGTGGACATGGCGCCAATGTGCTGCGCGTACGAGATAAGACAGGGATTCCGTGCAGTCGATGCAAAAAAAAAAAAAAAAAAAAAAAACAGAACGTACCGACTCGTAATAGGATTCGCGCGACCATGCGCGTGTATGAAAGACCGGATTGCTGGCCGGGATCTGTAAAGGAACTATCAAAAACGGCAAGGCAATGTAGAGTGGACGCCGCACCATCGAGTAGTCTGATGAGTTCCTGACATTCCTCCTGGCCAAATGGAGGTTGGACGGGCTGAGGATGCGAAAGAAGCCGATCGGTATACGACCAATGAAGGGCATCAGCAGCCTCCTGTCTCCATGCGGGTGTAAGAACAACATGAGCAGGGTGCATCTCGATGTAGGACCAGTATCTGTACTCGTCATCGAGCCCTGTAAAACATGAAAATTGTCAGCACCTGCGACATCAAGAAAGTACGGTGAGAGCTCACTATCATCTTCTCCCGACACCGGCAGGTCATCGGAAGGTATCTCGTTCATAATCCGACGGTACCTATGGTCCACCCAATAAATCACAAGCTGTCCGGGCGTCTTCCGTCTCCTCCGTCCCATCGCTTTGTAGCTTGGCCTAATCCATACTTCGCATCCCTCCGGTACACTGTCTACAGTATCAATAGTACTCATTACCTGATAGAGTTTGGGCAAGTTTCGCAGATCCAAGTCGGTCGTTGCACCTTTACGAGGGTTGCCGAAGTATGTGAGTCCGTGGGGCAGTAGGTACTCGAACCATCCGCGGTCGGCGTAGGGTGTCGATACTGAGCCATAGCTATAGTTCCTTGTGGATCTATTCACGTCCAATGGAGGTGGCTGTGTCCATCGGGGGACTGGATTGGAGGAGCGGAATGAGGCATTGATTGGTGGCGTTAAGGGACGGGATGGTGGGAAGGGAACGGACGGGATTGTCTTCGGGGGCGAGAGATCTGCAGAGGCTTGTTTGGGCGCCACAGCTGGCTGGGCTTGCAAAGGCTTAGTAGGATCAGCAAACGGGAAGTTCTGAACTCTAATTAATAATCCACAAGTCTATTCAACCGATACCAAAGAAAAATGCATTAAGAAGAAACCTACACTGCAGGCGCACTGCTCTGACCCCGACTCAATCCAATATGGTGGATATCCGGGGGTCCCATGAGTTCCTCCTCGCGTGGCTGGGATGAACTGCGGCTCGCTGACCTGACGACGGGTGCGCCATACGACGAAGGCGACCCGCGCCGACCGCGATAAGGAGAGCCTGAGGTGGATGGGGACTTAAAATTTGCTGGGCCAGAGTGGCCAGATAAACCGGCGAAACTCCTGACGGGGTGTGAGCGAAATGTCAATTTTGGCGAGGCAGTAGTGGCCATGGCTGAAGCGCTGAAGGACGTCTGCTATTGAGGGTGGAGGAGTACACCAAGCGAGCTGAGGTTGGCGCTGCGTGTGCATGGTGCATGATCATCGAGTAGATCTGTCGATTTCGACAAGGTGACCACGTGGCAGACACGACTCGAGGAATTCCATTTTAATGGAACGATTATCTTCCTCTAACTTAAAGTCTGGCTTTGGGAGACTAAGGAATTCCAAAGGCTGTCGCTTCGGAAATGCGACGAAAGTTCAACATAAGCGGCAGACGATGGATCCTGTGATCAGTGTCTAAGGACCGATCCACTCCACCAAGCGCCGCCACACCTAGTCTATGAAGCTGAACTGTCGATAGATAATCTGCCCTGTCACTACTAAGTACAGCTGGGTGCGCTTAGTATGGATTCCTAGTGGAGGGTCGATGACCGCTATCCAGGGAGAGGCGGGCCACATGTTGGGACAGGGATCCCCTGTGACTGTGTGTCGTCTGCATTTTCTGACGAGGCATCCCACACACGAATATATAGGCTACCTCAGGCTGCTGTGCGATGTAGGTTTGCATATTAGGAACTACTATTTGAGCCTCTTCTGACCCACTGGTGTTTATAGCTATTGAGGACTTTCCCCCTGGTCTTTTTCGACAGTTGGGCCCCTGTTAGTCTCCCAAAGGCAGACCAAAGATTCGATGGAAGACAATCGTTCCCTCTCCGACTATGGTCTGCTTTCGTTGGCACACCTGTCAGAGGAGGTCAACAATTCGTGTCAAAAGGTGCATGCCGAGTTGTGCCGACCCCCGCGACTCGCTGGATTGTCAAACCTTATTTACAAATAGGGCATATCCCCTGTCATGCTACAGCCACGAAATTTCTTTAAGTTCGAATACTAGATATTTCCAATAGATTACACTACGACGTTAACCATGTCGCCACCCTTCAGTATCCCCAATACATACCACAATTATATGCCCTTCCAACCACATTCTGCAGTTCCGATTGTTTGGATAACTCCAGAATCCTCCGGAATCTGCTCATTCAGCACTTGTGGTTGCAAATGCCACCTCACATGCCCTGGCGAACCATGTGATGAAAACACATTGCCAATCCCATCGATACCAGGTCTCACATCACCCCGAAAGCGCTCTAGGACACTGGAATATCCCCCTGCCCTATCCCAATCTCGCGATGCTGGTCTGTCGAACACAGATCAGCCACCCAGCGCATCCGAGTCTCCATCAGTGAAGAAACTAAAAAGAACTTACTCTGCACGCTTGTCTGATGATGACAAGCTCGAGAACATATTTTCACTGCTTGCACAATATCGGTGGACTATCGGGCACCTTCTGCATCACATTTTTCGCATCTGGAGCAAAGATGAGACATTTAACCAACAACGAGTACAATCCGTCTCGAAATTCCTCACCGGCGAGTGTATTTATGGTCCTGGGAGTATTCTTGATGCATGGTTCAGGTCCCCTTATGGAACTGTGGAGGCTGGCAGCAAAGAGGAAGAATTAATGTTCAATATAGACACCCCCTACGTGGAAATCAAGTCTGTTCGCCCAGCAATGTCTTCTTTTGCTGCGCAACTGGTACGGAAGCAGCTCAGCAAGGAAGCCGAACGTGCTGTTCGACCTGGGAATGGCTTGAATGTGTTTTCAAAGACGGAAGGTGGATATCATTGCTGGGCAGATATGGGCACCATGACCGTTAGCAGTGTCCTGGACTCAATCAAAGAACACCAACCTTTAACGTGGCACTGTGTAACAATGATTGCAACTGCCAAGGCCCGCAAACGAAATGGTGTTATTGAAGCACGCCGTGTGCGACCAATCGAATATGTAACGTAAATTCACATGACCAAATGGATGCTGCTGAACCACCTAACTCCAGGTGTGCGCACATGCAGTAGCTGCACTGGACTTTTGTCGTAACCGGCATGCCAACAAGCTCTCTGTTGCGCGTGCAATGTATGACTTTGCGATGTCAGCATCCTATGATACCTTTCAGTATAATTGTCGCATTGGCCAATCCGTGGCATGGTCGACTATCTATAATCTGTTGAAGGAGTTATCAGCACAAGAAGCAAACACAACAAAGGAACGTGGTCGTGATATTACCATTTGGGGTGTCATTGTCTTGGACAATGTCCAAAACTATCTGCTGCAGCAGGATCTTCGCATCGGCAGAGTCCATACGATGAATATCGGAATTGCTGCCACCTACGTTGAAGTGGAGGGTGTTGATCCCAAAGCGCACGACCTAGATGACAAGTTACAGCGTATCCGCACTAGTGCTCGCAAGGATCTCACAACACAAGACTTGCTGGGCTTCCTTGATCAAACACATCTCGACACCGTCTTCTCATTACACTGGTTGCTTGTTCTTGCGCGCCATATCCCAGAATTAGCCCACATCAAAAGCCATGTCTCCACATCCTTCCGCACCCAAGCTGCAAAACTGCGGCTCCCTTCCAAAGCAAACAAAGTCCATCCATTGGCAACATCTGGCAAGAATGAAACCGTGACAACCGAGCTTCGAGATGCCTTGGAGGATTTCATGCAACAGGTTGGTCAGACGGCAGAGGATTACCAGCGAAAGCTAATGCCAGTCTCCGGTGATGGATTGACCTTTGAAAAAATACACCAGCTCAAGAAATACCTTCAGTATCACGACGATGACTTCGAGAGCCACCGGACTACTCTCCCATCTCTCTGCTTATGGCACACAGTGTGGACTGATGTCAGCCGTATCTGTGAAACTCATTGGGGAGAAACTTTAAGTCACGATCCGTCCACACTTGGACATAGTGCCACTCGGATTGGGCGCTCCCCTCCGCCCAGTTTAAAAAAGGTTGACTACTACCCCTTCTCCGAGCTCATATACCTTATTCTAGATGTCCGCATGCTTGACTGCTGGAGGTGACATACATACTTCTTGATTTCGAGTCATAGTCAACTGATGGGGCTGGCAAACAGAATACATCTTGGTGTTGACGACTTATTCCTGTACTTCACTGAGGCTGCATCCCACGACAATCTTCCAGACCTTGCAGACCTTGAGCACCAAGCTGCTGAGTTGTCGTATGCCTACTCTAGCACGTCTGCTGTGTACAGGGCACTCATGGATGCGGATGCCAGTAGTTCAACCCCTGGGTGGCCCTCAGTTGTCCCCCGTGGCTCTGTTTGGGATGTGAGTGACAGAGCAAATCAATGTCAATGTTGTGGGGCTCATGATACTATTCTCTCACAGCCTCAGATAAATGATACCCTGAATATCGAAGGAGAGATCAAGCCATCGTTTACCGGTGACCTTGTTCTTGCATGTAGTATTGCATTCATGCGTGATGCTCTCATCTCACGTGAAGCAGTATTTGCGATGGCTGAGGGTGATGCAGGGCGAGTTTATGAAACCATGAAGGTAGGAATATTCTTTTAATTGCTTGTAACTATCTCCTCACTTTATTGTAACCAGGTCATGCTCTTCTCCTTTGCTGGTTCGAGCCATTCGAAATATGTGTCTTACTTGCTTGAGACCATAGTCTCACTTGAACTGGAGTCAAGTGAAGAACTTCGTTCTGCTGTACTACAGAGCACCCTCGTCAATCTCACTGGTCGCCCAGGTTCTTTCCTCGCACTCGATTTGATGCAAGAATACTTCAACCGCCTCCTTCAGGCAATTGTACAGCGAAAGGGGGCAGACTATGGTGACAAATACATCCGAGATGTTGTTGCTCGCAACCTACATCACTTTGTCCGCATCAAGAACGAGTTTCGCGAAGGGGTGGGACTGTCAGACCGTAGTGGCCGTCATTCAGCTCCACACACACGACCCGAAGTCAAGAGTCTACTTAATGTGTACCAGCGCCATCAATTACACTACAGGCGGCCTGGACGCAAAATAGAAGACATCACATCTGCGCAACTGGACAACTTCACTTCGGGTGTCAGCCGTCTCTCCTCGACCAAGCTTCGCAACTGGATTAAGGATACATTGGCTGGGCGTGTCTTCGATTCCGATGAGTTAGAACCCTCTGAAGATTCGGACTCGGACTTCACTGACCTTACTACATTCGGAGATATAACTCTGTGTGATGGGGAGCTTATTTTCGGTGACCTCGAGACTAACATAGCTGAAAGCATCCATGTATTGGATGACATGCTGCTCGGTGATGGCACCCACACAACTGATGAGGGTGGGCCAGACACTGCTGACCAGAGTGAGACAGAGCATTGGCAGTAATATTGTAAGTATCTACTAGTAAATGATGCTCGTGCACGGCAGTATCTGATTATTAGTGATTACAGCACACTTTATAGTTGATAATCATCCTATAGTATTGGTGTACTAAGGGCCACCATGGCTTCAATGTCAAGTAGCAGTGGAGTATTCGAAGGTGCTCCTGCTGCAGGCCACCAATGACATGTCAAAACCTGTCTACAATTATGTTTTGTTCAATGACATACCTAATATTTATCTTCCAGCGAATGTTTGCTTGCTGATCACCGCCTGCCTCATCATCAGGTTCACTCTCTTCCGACTCCGACTCGCCACTTGGTGGGAGGTCATTTATGACCAATTCGGATCGACATTTTTTACGACGCTCACGAAGTTCAGTGTTGCGTGCAATCCGCATGTTTTCGAAGTCCTGCTGTAAGGATTTAATCGCAACATACAACCCAACCTGCTTGCGTACGAGCCACTTGACATCTTGTATGAACTGAACCAGAGTATCGATGGATGCAATCTTAGAGATGCCATCCAACAGTTCCTTCATCTTCCAATCCGGAAAGAAGACGCTGGGTGCCACCCACTGAAGGTTTCTGTCGAGTGTGCGCCAGGTTTCATCTCGCCATGCATATAGCTCTTTCATTCCATGCGCACGCATTAACTTGGTTAGGTGTTTGCGCCCCCGCTTCTTCATCGGCTCACGTGGTCTGACAGGCATATTGGTGTGTTCAGGAGGCTCCGGCTGGCAACCACTGCAGTCGCAGGTCCAGGAACCTGTGTCATGAGTAGTAGGTTGCTGACAAAGGGCTGATGCAGCACATGTCAAACAGGTACATGGTGTTTCGTCTTGTGGGTTCTCATACAGCTCGTTCAAGGCATTGACCTTGCATTCTGCCAGGATAATCTGGGCCATCGATTGGTCCATTCTACCTGGCTTCTGGCTCGACTGTGGTGTGCTTAGCGCACTTGCTCCTTCAAGCACCTGTTTGGCAATGGACATGGCATTTGGTGTGACATAGCAGATACCACGGGGCATGCTTGCAGCCTGGCGCGGACGTATTCGCCCAAGGACCTGCCACCACATATCTGCGCTCGACGGTTCGCCAAAAACAACAACATCTTCGAAGTCCAAGGCATCCATGCCAACGGCGAAGATGGCTGTGGCAACAATCACCTGAACATTTTGATCGCCTTCCTTCCACCTCCGTAGTGTGTCATTGTTGTGGCTTGGCCAGTTGAGCGCGTGGAATATTCGGGTGCGGACAGTACGGTATGGATCGCTTGCATTTTCCTTGATGAGGTAGGTTGCGATCCGCCAGCATGTGGCAATTGACCAATGATGAATCAGGACCTTGCGCCGAGAAGAAAGCACCCAGTCAAGTTCGGGGAATGCATCCGATGACTCAGGATTAGACATCATCGTACGGAAGATGATTCTGAAGTCACGTCGTAAATTGGAGCGACGGATGACATGAAGGTTCGCCTGGAGGCCAAGGAATGTGCAAGTATCCTCAGTATTCTTCCCACCTTGCAGCGTCGCGGTCGTTGCAATTAAAGGGACTGCATTCTTCAGACGAGCCCGCACCCACCCAACTTGTAGGTAAGATTTTCGAAACAATTTCCCCCAAGTATTGAGAAGATGTGCTTCATCTACAGCCATCACGCATACTCGTTTCGCAAAGTCTTTATCTGAGATTGCTGCTTCAAAGCGCTGAGTGAGCAGCTGCTCAGGGGAAACGAGGACAACAGTGGCTCCTGTGACTATTTCCTTGTAAAGGTTCGTGTTATCCTTTTGGGCGAGCTGCACGGTATCTCTGTTGATTGCTCTCGCATGAAGCCCAGAGGCTATCATTTTTTCCTCCTGGTTAAACATAAGTTCACAGCCCGCAAGACTCGCCAGCATACTACAGACCATTTCCACCTCAAGGGTATTTGTAGGGCAGATAACTAACATTACTGGATTAACAGGGAACCGGCCACCAACGCCTTCCGGGCAGATCGCGGGATTCGCTGACAGCTCTTGTATAACATGCATGAAGCGGATGAATGTGTTTGTTTTTCCTGTGCCCGTTGCCGTAATCAGCAGCACGTCCCTCCCATCCAGCAGGCTGGTGATTGCATCGAGCTGAAAGTCATGGCTATCACCTGGCAGGACACGAGAGAGTATCTCGCGACAGAGACGCCTTCCGTCTCGTGAGTCAAATCGGAATGGCTGGGACATGCGTTGGAGGGCATAGACTTAAGATTACACGACACGTTGGGCACATATTGATTGGATCAACGCGTCTGAACGCGTGATCACGTGCTTGATTCCACGTGGAACATGTCAAATGCGGAGATCGCGGAGGGTTAAACTATCGAATTGTTGACCTTCCCTAAGAGACCTGCCAACGAATGCAGACTAGGCCCCTGTATACCTACATCATGACTATCTCCAACGTCGGCCCATCGACGTTCGCTCCGGAACAGGAGGACTGGTAGGAATGAGTGTGTTACAACTGATATTAGGAAGCAAGGTGAAGGCATGGGGTGCCACCGTACTACCCTAGACCTAGCTGCATGCTGAATTTGTTCACCGATCACTGACCGGTCTGTACAGCGTCTATGTATTCTCAAGGGCAATCGTCATGGGTTCTGATCGGAATCAGGTTCACTAGGCGCCCAGTGTAGGGCCGATTTTGCCTTCGTGTTCCTTGTCCCCACTGGCATGTATAAAACAGCGTCCGTTTCCCCCGGCCCCGTCAAATTCCACAGAGGAGATGTACACCCCTCATCTGGATACCCTCAGTCCTCACACACTTTACTCTGAAAATAGCCTGCTCATTTTCCCTCTATCCATCGGGGATGGCAAGTTTTTTCGGCGGTGATGCAGCTGTAGCCGCCATGGACACCCTCCACTTGAACCCCACCAGGCGATGGCTGGGTTGGTACAACTCTCCAGGTACATACGAGATCGCCAAGCGCTATAGCAAGTTTTGCGAGCCTAGGCTACTTGAAGGTCTCTTCCCCGGTGTCCCACCGACCCTGCCGCTCTCCTTGGGATGGCCAACATGAAGGGTGCAAAGTATATCGGCACTCAAAACGGGGCAATATTAGAGGAAACTGAAGTTCTCGTGAAGGATTGTATGCACATAACCCAAGCGGTGCACAAGGTGGAAGGAAGGCAGACTCAACTGGTAGAGGCCACCATCACTGAACTCGTCCATAGCATCCCCGTTGGCAGAAAAGCGCTGCTACGAACCACCGTCTATCCCCCCCTCGTCGCCGAGCGAAAAGGCAATGAATACCACCACCCGTGGGGCGTTTGCCCTCGCTTTCAATATCGAACCTTCGGGATGCAAGGACATTAAATGGTGTTCGATTTTCCTCATCCTCCAGCTCATAGTGCAGCTACTTTTTATTCCACAAGGGTCGCCCTTTGGGCAAATCATGTTCAGGGTCAGCTCCCTTGCCGCCTCGTGGACCTACAATTTATGGCTCTCTTCCAGCAGGGAGAAAATTCAGAGGGAAGTGTTTTTCAGGGATGTACTGAAGAGCCCCAAAATTACTAAATTCATCTTCGGCACGCAGACTACTGCGGTCATATTCATGCTCTTGGTGTTGCAACCTAAAGACCACGCCAAGATCATGGACATGTTAATTCCCAACGATACCCCTGTTTGGAGGAAGTCCAAGGCTCATCTCCTAATCCGAGGCAGTCAAGAGTTCTGCTTACATGATTCGTGGTGGAAAGACCCTGCAGTGGCTGATGAAATGATTATTCTGGAACTGCTTTGCGAGGATGCAGAGGCGGCATACCGAGGGTACCAAAAATACCGCTCCCTCAGCTAGACGATGACAACGTCTTGACTTTTGATTGTTTGATTGTACGACGCATAATGACCTTTAATGACCTTTCTTCTCTCTCATTGCATCGATCTGTGCATGTCCGTCCTGTTCACTCTAATTTATACCACGCAAGTACTTAGCACCAGCCTTCATCCCAATTGGTACCAGTACTTCATGTATGTACGCCTACACGCATCGATAGTATAATATATCTGCCTACCCAAATGGGATGTTTCCTGTATCCGCCTTCCCCGATTCGCGGCGAAGACAATACATATACGGTGAATTGGGCCAGTTTGAAAGGCACAGCCAAAACAGCACAGAGGTGAACCCGAGGGAATCTCCATGGCTTACCGAACACTGATTATGAATGGCCACGACACTTCTTCACATGGTCATACATCGCCTCACGTATTTTATCGGTTCCCATGTGTACCCATTCCATGGGGGGAACCAGTTTGCTTCGTTCACCGAGAAGAAGGCCCAGTCGGAAGGCCATGGGGTTGGCCGTAAGGTCAACGCATGGATCTCTTTGTCTGATCGTGCACAGAAAGGAGATATTTACCCCGTCAGCACGTGATAAGTAAGCAAGCAAGAAAACAAATGACGGATGCTTTGGAACGAAGTCGTTCAGAGGCTGGGCGGGGTCGTTGGAGGTTTCTTTCCTCCAATGCTGCGATGTATGAACTCGGGCTTCCTTTAGTAATTGTGTGCGCAGTAGCAGGTCGAGTTTCACTCATATATCTCAAGGGGGATATTGTGGTCGGACACTTCAGGGCGTGATCATCCTTGAGTTGCCAGTTTATAGCCTCGTAACTCGTCATTGACGCTTGCAATGAGCCATGACTGAAATGTTGCGAGGGTTCTCAGCAGGCCTCAACTTGTATGAAGGTGATCCAGTTCCTTCACTTGCACCGTTCATGGATAGATGTCGAGCATGGGCTTCAGTAGGGACACTCGACAGGATCTGCTTGTGGGCAGAACTGCGATAAGATTAAAGGCCGCAATGATGAGAACGTCACGCAGACTTGAAGGTGTAAATATCACGTACACAGAAGACCACATTCGGGCGGTGATGTTGACTCAGTGCTGTCATAGACTATGGTCAAACCCATCTGACCTGAGGTGAATAAAATGATCTAATCAATGCCTAACCAATCATAGCTATTAGAGCTCCAGGAACACCAACCACCATCCAATACAGATACTCAGTAAACGTCACGGCCAGACATCCCCGCATGAGATAGAATGTCAGGACGAACATATGATGACGCCACTAATGAGTCCCGCGACGGAGTATGCAAGGAAGGTGAGCGGGAGAGAAAGTATGATGCTTCGGCGTTGAAAGACCATTGTTGTTAAGCTAGGATAGAAACTGACAGGAAGTAGAATGAAGTCTTCTCCCGCAGTACGTCCAGCACCTTGCACCGTTCCTGAGGCATACCGGGGAATAGACACAAAAGATGAGAACATGCTCAGAGCAGTGCACAAAATAGCGACCAAATCTCCAATTGGGCAATGCTATGCAGCCCTGGCAGGGTCATGAGCATTACTGACACATTGAGGATAATGACTGACTGGGAAGTGCAGTGCGTATGGAGGCTAGGGGATGACTTTCAGTACGAATGCTGTCCTTGTCGCGAGACATCCAATAACGAATAACGGAGTGCTGCTCGGCGTAGTTGTATTCTTCTCCATGCCAAAGTGACTGCTGTATCTTGCTCTGTTGATAAAGAGGAACGGAATTCCGAGGGATTATCTCAGGGGGGCAAGAGACCTGCAGAGGCTCGTTCAGGCGCCACAACTGGCTGCCACTGGCTGGGCTTGCAAAGGGATAGGATCAGCAATCGGGAAGTCCTGGACCCTAGTAATGATCCACAGCCCTATTCGACCGATACCAATCAAAAATGCATTAAGAAGAAAACCTACACTGCTCTGACCCTGACTCAACCCAATATGGTGGATATCCGACAGTCCGACTCTCATGAATTCCTCCTCGCGCGGCTGGAATGAACTGCGGCTCGCTGACCTGACGACGGGTGTGCTATACGACGAGGCTGACCGCGCCGACTGCGATAAGGAGAGCCTGGGGTGGATGGAGACTTAAAGTTTGCTGAGCCTGGCCAGATAAAATGGGGCACTCCCGACGCGTGAGCGAAATGTCGATTTCTGTGGGGGAGTAGTGGCCATGGCTAAAGGACGTCTGTTATTGAGGGTGGAGGATTACACCAAGCGAACTGAGGTTGGCGCTGCGTGTGTATTAGAGACATGCATGATACATGATCATCGAGCCTGTCTGTTTTGACAAGGTGACCATACGAGGAATCACAAAGACTGTACATCGCTGTCGCTTCGGGGAAACGTGACAAAAGTTCAACTGAAGTTCCCTTGCTCGAAGAGCAAAGGGTTCTGGGAGAATGCTATATCGTGGGAACGACTGACGACAGAACTTTTTGCCTTCTTTGGATCCGTGTGATTCGATTGCCTTACCTTGCTACCTATGAGCCTTTCAAGTACGCAATCCAAATGTGCATGCGGAGAGCAAGGGTTCTGCCGACGCAGGCGGCATTTCGAGTCTATGGTGCCAATCACTTAGAGGCCACTACATTTGTGCAGTGGCCAAATTGGCTGGACAAAAATCAAACCCTAACCCTAACCCTATGGAAGTGCTGACTTTGATCAGTCTGAGGGGGCTATTGCTGACTGATTGATCTTAGTTCTATTTCATAAAGTTTATGCTAAGTATCACACACAATGTACTACTATAGCACTATGTATTCCTGTGTAGATGAAGTATTTCAACCCCAAAGAGAGCATCAATCTCATCAGTGATGATGCAAGTGTAAGTTCACATAAAAGAGATAGTAGGGTTAGGACACACCAAATTTTCCATGTAATTGTTATAGTTTGAGCTGTGGGTGGATGTAGTGGCTTTGACAGCTACACCATGTATACATCCTGCATCAACATAATTTTGAGCCTTGTGCAGATGAAATCAACAAGTGGTTGAAAACTGG
Source organism: Scleroderma bovista (assembly GCA_037178675.1). Lineage (NCBI taxonomy): Eukaryota > Fungi > Basidiomycota > Agaricomycetes > Boletales > Sclerodermataceae > Scleroderma > Scleroderma bovista. Next base: position 19,904 of record JAYMGJ010000766.1, read on the forward strand.
TCTACAATGACACTTTCTATCATGCAACTTGACCTTGAAAGTGCAGTGCTGGGGAACAGAGTTGCAGTCTACAGTCACCTTGTTTACAAGGTTACTACACATAGAAATTGTAGACACTATTTTTTTCATCTGTGCAATTGTTCATAGCACTCTACCTTGGCAAAGCCATGGTTCAGAGACTGCTATGTGATAGCACAGGGACTTTTCAGTAGGATATAGTTAATGGTTACTAGAGATATATGACATCATGCATACATATAAACAAGGTGTCTTCTATTCTCAATGGCTTTGAGATTCACACAGGACTCTTATCAAGAGAAACTCAGTTGCACAGCATTTTCACTAATATGGAAGGTGATATACACCATATTTGGTAATATACCCCTTTCTGGCCAATTTCACACTTTGTGAAATTTTTTGATGATTCAATTTTGACTCAATTAAAAATCCCTCTTACAGTTTTGTTCCCTTGGTCAAATGGAGCATTTTTGTAAGAGGAAATCTTAATTGGACTTTTTTTGGTGAGTCAAAAATGTTTGCACAAAAGTAGTGGCCTCTAAGTGATTGGCACCATGTAAACAGACGAGCATCCTCAAGGGTCGGAGTTCTAATTACATTCACTTACGACCACCAAGCCCCCCGGTGTGACTGTGTCAACTGCGACGTCATCTGGCGACCTCCCATACACAAACACATAGGCTACCCGCTGTGCGATGTAGGAACTACTATCTGACCCACTGGAATTCACAGCTATTGAGGTCTTTCACCCTGGTCTTTTTCGACAGTCCCCTTGGCCTCTCCCCTTGCGTACTTCCACTAAGAGTCCATACTAACGCGCACCCGGCTAGATACAGAGGGAAACCTAGCAAATTTCCCCTGCGTGTGAAGGAGGTTTTGCACCACAATAAACTCTTCAATTGATTGGGTGTGGCGGTACATACGCCATGACTATCTCCAATGTCAGCCCATCGACGTTCGCTGGTAGGAATGATATCATTTCGATGGAGGACGGTGACCAATGCAGAGGTCAGTCACGTTGATAACGAATCGCCCTTGGCCACGTTGCTGACATTTGGACCAATTTATAGTGGCTGGAATAATGAATTGATCACATCGGGGTGTCACGTAGCTGCTTTCTTCAAGGACCCGCCCTCGATCTTAAAATAAGACCTGTATGGGCTCAACACTGGAGTGTATACCCACCACTAAGAGCGATCGTATTTCCTTGTGCGCTTTGTCTGCTTGTCATCTTTAATTCGCCATCTCACAGCGCCACAACAGTTGGTCCACATAGCTTAGTTCCGTCTTCAAGGGCAGGCATGTCTTCCTGACACGAGCCTCGAGTGGCTTATGTGAAATGCTTCGGCCGCCATCATCCTTCCTGGCAAGTTTGGCCCAAATTTTGGGGCGTCATGATCCGCTCGGCATCAAGGATTTTCACCTGTCTCCCGAACACGAGTTATTAGGAATGATCCCAGGATTGCCTGTTGCGCCCATTGAAATTGGAAATGACGACTTCTGGACCGGAGATGAAGGAATCGATCCGGCGACTGCTCTATTAAACGCTGAAGAGGAGAAATAAGTTAATCTCGCTCCGTGTTTTAGGTCCATCTAGGTTACTCGAAATGCCGCCTGCGTCGGCAGAACCCTTACTCGCGAATGGAAATCTAAGTTGTAACTACTGAAGGGTATGGAAAGGTCCACAGGTTGCAACTCTATCCTTGCCTTTTGGCACAATGACTTCTGATTTGTAATACGAAATAGGTACTGTTTGTATATTGAAAGCCCATGGACTGTGTTGGAGTATGGGATTCATGCACGTACGCTGCGAGGGACGTGTCGTTTTCGTTGGAGATAGCAATACCGCAGGTCGATCAGCACCACCGCAGTAACATACTCGCGGGACCTAGTAGGTCCGTCATAATGTCTGGTGACCATATCCCATCATGGCATACAGGGTCCCTGCGTCAATACCATCGGATTCCTTCCTCCCCACCCAACATTGCTTGGGGGGACTGTAGGAGCTCGCATGTCGGCTAATCTCCGGGCACAGTGTCACCCTTTGGAAGCGAATCTTCGGGGAAGAGTCACTGCGTTCATGTCTCAGGAGTCAGGAGTCAGGACAATCAAACGAAGCTGTCACGCAAAGTTCAGGAAACCTCCGAGCCTAACCAAGCACAGAACAGCATTTCTTATTCTATCTCACAACGGGTTGGCAGCGGCACAGCACATCAAGCACAACGGCGGGCTATCCGAACTTGTCGAGGAAAAGAAAGGTTGGCCACGTTGATCAGCTGAGCTCACATACATAACTGCCTATATGAAGACCCCATTGTGCAAATATGGTTGCCAATTGCCGTGATACCCGGCGCAGGCGCTCTTCAGCTCAAGCGCTCACTCATGTTCGGTATATCCTTCCCACCAGCTAGCGACGGAATCAATAAAGGAAACGTGGTTTTGACCACAGGGTAGAAGAAGTGCCTCCCCCCATCGACACGGTTGACTTCACTGCGACCGCCATCATGCCAGTCGTCTACCCCCTTGAAGACGCTGTCCAGCCTCGCGCGATGATCACCACCCCGACCCCCATGGGCAAGTCCCACTTCGCCCTAGATACATCGGGATTAGCCAGTGTTTTTGGTGGTCCAGAAGCCATATTCTCGCTGGCACTGGTTCACGTCTATACAGGTAGACGATGGCTGGGATGGTATAACTCTCCTGGATCCTATTTCTTGGGCAAGCTCCTCGCGCGTATCGCGCACGAGTCGCCAATCCTGGACATCATCTCCAAGTCTGGCGATCAGTCGGAGAAGCGCCCCGATGCTGCCGAGCTGTTCAACTACGACGGCCAGAAGGGTCCCAAGTTTAGAGCTATCCACTCTGGGACTATGATCGATGAGACTGGTCACCTGGCTGCTCTTTTCATGAAGGAGTGCGCAGAAATATCTGCTATTCCCATCCCAGGCAGACAGACCCGCCCTGCCAATATCACCATTGCCAACCTTGATTACCCCCCTTCCACAATAGTGTCCCTTGCGGGATTTCGGACTCACACTCGCGCATCGGTTGGTGCTCTCGTACCCATCATCGTCAGCTTCGGTGCATGTGCCGCGAGCGGCTATTACCGTGACTGGTATTGCTTTTCCGTTATTTCTCTCGGTATCATCGTCAACGGTTTATCTTGCCTTGTTGTCGGATCTGGAAAGTTGATCTTCACCCATCCCGAGCCACAACGGGGCTTGCCACCCGGAGATGGCCTCCTCACCTCCCCCGAACAAATCATCCTGTTGAAAGGTGACGAGGGTGCCGTTAATTCGGTGACGCGTGGAAGATTCGCTCTGCCCTTGGATAACAGCCCTCTTTTCCGATTTATTGGAACATGCGCCATATTGCTTATGCTTCAGTCCGTCGCCCAGTTGCTCCTTGTCCCACAAGGCTCTCTTTTCGGCCAGTTGATGTTCATAGTGTCAATCGTCGTGTCTTGGTTATACAACCTTTGGTTGTCTTCTTTGGATAACCACAAGATCCAGAGGGACATGTTGATGAACATCCTCAAACTCAAACAGCAGGAGGGCAGTTTAACCAAGTTTAAATTCGGCACGCGTACTAGTATGTCAGTGTTTGTTGTCCTTGCCTCAGATCCGGAAAAAGCGGAAGAGATCCTGGATTATCTCCTGCCCAACAACACCGGCGCATGGAAAAGGTGGAAGTCTACCATCGTCAGCCGACGCAAAAGTGGAAAAGAGCTTGTATTCGACGAGTCCGATTGGAGCGACCCTCAGGACGAAAGTTTGTTGAGGATGCTTTATCAAGATGCCCAAGATGCATACAATGGTTTTCTCACTGCGGGCTTGCATTAGCCCTGTTACCGAAATCCATCACTCACGTCTTTTTCCGGTTATGTCTCAAATAGAACAGTTGCTATCCTCGTTATCCTCATGCTATTTTGTCCCTCTGATGCTTACATTACCACATCGTCTTGACATCTCGTAGCACTGTCACCCCGGTGAAATTTTCTTATCCTCAATGTTCTGTTATGTATTCTATCTGGGACTCTCGGACTAGCTCATCAGGACAAAAATGACAACTATATACATACTATGTACATTCGGTGTATCCGCACAGCAGTACATCATATCGAGAAACATATATAGATTAGTACAGCCCGGCAGGTTTTGGCGCAAGTTTCGGGGTGTCTATGATCTCTGCCTCCCGAATACGAGTTATTCTAAGGGATTGCTTGTGGTGACTCGATCCCATTTGAAATCGGGGATGGAGAAATTGACCCGGTGATCAATCAACTACTCTATTAAACGCAGATGGGGAAGAAGTGTCACCTTCTCAAGGTGATGCGGTCTCGCTCCATGTTTTAGGCATCTAGATGTAATAGTGTATCTCTATGATACTTGCTTTTCAGAATAGGTAAATGTTTTCACCATTTATATATTGAAAGCCCATGGACCAATGGTAAGTTGTCAGTGACGTATTCTGCGAGGGACGTCCTAATTTTGGTGGGTTTCGTTGGGGATAGTATACTGCAGGTCCGGTGATCAGCGGCACTGCAGTAAAGATTCTGTACTCGCGGGACCTGATACTAGGTCCATCACAATTTCGAGTGTCCATATCCCATCATCCCGTCATGGCCAATACGGCATACAGGGGCTGTTCTGGGGGCCCTGCATCAATACCATCAGATTCCTTCCTCCCCACTTGGCAACATTGCTTGGGGGACTGCAGCAGCTGAGCACCTGGCGCAGTGACTACAGTGTCCTGTAGTCACCCTTTGAAAGCGAACCCTAGAGAAGAGAAACTGCTTTTTATGACGCGCAATCAAAACGAACGAATCTGTCACGCAAAGTTCAGGAAACCTCCGAGCCTAACCAGGCACAGAACAGCATTTCTACTGCAGTGCCGGCGGCATGGTGAACGATTGTCTTCCATCGAAGCTTTGGTCTGCCTTGGGGAGACTAGGCGGCATGTGTCTTCCTTCTGCTTCATAGTAGCGGACCACATACATGGGTTTTTGGCTGCCGTACTACAGCATATCACGCACAACGACGGGCTATCCGAACTTGTCGAGGAAAAGACAACTTTGTACATTTGGCGAGTCCATGTTGATCAGATGAGCTCACCCAGTGACTGCCTATATGAAGACCCCACAAATGTGGTTGCCAATTGCTGTGATACTGGCTGGCGACGGAATTAATAAAGGCAACGTGGTTTAGACCACGGGGTAGAAGAACTTTGCCTTCCCTCATCGACACAGTTGACTTCACTGCGACCACCATCATGCCAATCATCTATCCCCTTGAAGAGGCTATCCAGCCTCGTGCGATGGTCACTAGCCCTACCCCCATGGGCAAGTCCCAATTCGCCCTAGATACATCGGGGTTAGCCAGTGTATTTGGTGGACCAGAAGCCATATACTTGCTGGCACTGGTGCACGTTTATACAGGTAGAAGATGGTTGGGGTGGTATAACTCTCCTGGATCCTATTTTTTGGGCAGACTCCTCCTGGACATCATCTCGCACCCCAATCCTGCCGAGCTGTTCAACTACGACGGCCAGAAGGGTCCCAAGTTTAGAGCTGTCTACTCTGGGACTATGATCGACGAGACTGGTCACCTGGCTGCTCTTTTCGTGAAAGAGTGCACAGAAATACCTGCTATTCCCATCCCAGGCAGGCAGACCCGCCCTCTCAATATTACCATTGCCAACCTTCATTATTCCCCTCCCAAAGACAAATTGTCCCTCGCGGGATTTCAAACTCACACTCGCACATCGGTTGGAGCTCTCATACCCATCATCGTCAGCTGCGGTGCATGTGTTGTGAGTGGCTATTACCGTGACTGGTATTGCTGCTCCGTGATTTCTCTCGGTATCATCGTCAACGGTTTATCTTGCTTTGTTATCGGATCTGGAGAGTTGTTCTTTACCCACCCCGTGCCACAACGGGGCTTGCCACCCGGAGATGGCCTTCTCACCACCCCCGAACAAATCATACTGTTGAAAGGTGATGAAGGCGCTGTTAATTCGGTGACGTGTGGAAAATTCTGTCTGCACTTTGACAACATTCTTCT